>CM051036.1:33140725-33293225 GCA_027627225.1 Congeria kusceri
CTTGCAGTTTTCCGTCTTTTGTTAATGCACTTAACACCAGTAATCCAACAGAACACGGCTGTTTATACGCATTCAACCGTGTCGTTCATTTTTTCCCCGTATGTTATTACTACTAAATCAAACAATTAAGAACATTGTTGGTAGATACATCTACCGTTTTTTAGCATTATCGGCATATATTTTAAGGTAAATACTTCCTAGACGCTTTTAATAGCAAACACACTTTTTTTTTTTACCTGATTTGATATATCAATAATCCAACATGCATCAACTTATGTTCGATTTGAACATAATCGTAACACACTATACTAGTTTTACACTCTTTCCAATTATGTGATTTTCCTAGCTCCAAATACGGTATTTACCAGCACTGCCATATTCCATTGTCAAAAACTTAAGGCATAATGTTGCTCAAAATACAACGTATTTAAAGCAGAACACACTTATACATATTGTGCAGTAGGCATTATACTCCATAATTTTCTTCTTTAGATTTATAATACTGTCATGCTTACATTTTCGTCGAAACCATTTTATATTATAATTTCCAACACATTGAATCGTGTTTGTTCTTTAAGATTGAAGATTCTTTCTTATCTACGTCAGAAGTTATTTTCCAAAAATTGTGACGATTCTATTACGTCACATACCGTACCTATGATAACTGTAGTGGCGTAGCGCTAACAGTACAGAATTGGACAGGGCCAACACTATATGCCCCCAACATCATTGATGGTGGGGGCATAACAATTTATATATACACTTTATGATGTAAAGATTTGTATTTAAAAGAATTTGTTTTTTTTTTAAATTAAACTTCATTTCGACACCTTAGAATGAAAAGGGCCTATCTTACACGTGTGAAAGAAGCAGATAGGCCCTTTTATTTCATGCAAAGTTGTGAAATATAGAAAAATATCAGTGAGATATATCCCTATATCACTCACAGTGATGGACTACTTTTTTTAAATTTTATTTGATTTGAACAATATTTAATTGTAGGTGTTGCCACCATTTATCATACAGAATTACCAAAAAAGAAAAGTAGTGAAGATTGATGACACCAAATGTTAAGAATACCTCTCTGATAGAAGTGACTTTCCTCTTATTTTCTCTTTGATTTTCCTCAGTCGTATTGAGCCAAGGAGACTAGAACAGACAATGCCTTGCGGGTACAAGTTTTACCCACAAGGCATTGGAGCTCGTCATCTTGGTCCAAATTTAATTTTAGCTTTCAAAGTATTTATTTAATCCTTTGCACTTTATTCATCATTGCATATTACACTTGCACTTGTTGTTTACTGTTGCTATGAACAGTAGTCTCCCTGTGCGTTGGAATTTCGTGACTGTGTTAACTATTATTCACATAATAACACCTATGCACACGCCATTTTTAGAATACTGAATTTCGGAGAACTGAACGCACTTTCACTTTCAAAATGTACTTTTATCATAAATATATTTAAAGCTAGCAGTGTATGTTAAGTTCTTGATTTAAAAACTGACCATTATTCGACGACTACGTGTATCCAATTGTATTTAAACTTAAATAAATTTAGAAACACAGATTCTGCGTTGTCTATGAATATACTGTGTAGCATAGCAGACTGTCGTACTGTAAACACGCTGCCATGATAATGCCTTGAGTCCAAAAAAATTGCGATTTAAGTTGCTTAACTAGATCTAATCCACGGCACATTTGATCGTAATCCAAGATGGCGCTGGAACGTTTATTACTAATCCCGATTACTATTAGAGAGAAAATAGTGCGGACGTAATATTGTAAGTATCGTGTTGAAAATCCCCTAAATAAAAATCAAACATAAAGAATATTCAAATAGCATTTAAATAAAAAGCAAGCGCTCGTGAAAATGTTAATTGTCTCCCTTTCCGGTGACGATATCACGCGTTATCACACCAAAAACAAACAAATATCCTCTATTTATTTCATGCTTTTCAGTGATTTATAGCTAATTATCAGTGAAATAAAATTGACAATTCCCTGTTTGAAACAGTGAAAATTATCACGGTATCCGGTAATTTTCACTGATTCTCACTGGTTCCCGATTTAATGCAGTAAATAAAATGAACCGTCTACTATGCCGAGCTAAAGTTTTTTTTTTTTTAATTAAATGCATTTAGATAGCGCACGAAATGTAACGAAACTGCGTAAAAAGCATAACATGAAAACAGTGCATCTTAACTGTCAATATGATTACGTTACTTGAACATTAAAATTCAGACACGCGATTCGGATTTCGATTTTATAATACGCGTTGTCATACCTGATGTTAATTTTACAAGCAAATATATATTTAAACTATTTTGGTTTTTAAATGAATAAGTATAGTTTTAATATACTGATAGTAATATATACTCATAAATACTAAAATGTTGAATTATCTTTGCTTACTCGTATTGAATACAGTGTAGACGTAAATTATACAATACGAAGGTCCGGTCGTGTCCGTTTGAAAAGAACAATGTCTACTTTAACAATTAATACAGGAATTCAGTTTGAAACACTTCATAAACTAGATTAAAGTTTAATCTAACTGTAAAAAATCATACTATCAAACATAAGACGCCTTTATCGCAAAGCCGACCCACTCGCTACGCCCGCTTCTAAGTCTGATTCTGCGTCATTTGTTGTTCTTTTCTTGAATGTGACGTACGCATGTTAAAATGTCCGTACTTAAAAGTTCAACTAACATTTTATTTAATATTATATAATTGTCTGCTTTAGAATGAAACACAACAAATATATTTTATTTATAAAATGCGGGATTGTCGGCAAAGGCTGAATTTTCCATGTAATATTGCAAATCAATGACTTTTCATCATGCAACAACACAATTCGTTATTTTTACATGCAATACATTTTTATAATCTGTATTTCTAAACATGAGTTGAATTTTTGGACGTGTGTTTGTAATTAGTCGAGTAGAGAGCATAAACGGCAGGCCAACAAATACACCACGACGTCAACTCCAAAAGTAACGTCAAATTACGTCAGAACGCTTATACAGTAATCGTGTTTGACGTTGTAGTGTAAACATATGTGTGGTTGTAAGATTTTAAAAATAATACATCCTAAAAATGGAGAGACAAAAAGCCTATTCAGTGATACACATTTCGTTAATTTTCAAAATGAAGCCAAAATCGACCCTTAACTCATTTAAAGGGACTTGTTAACAAATTTTCGCATTTTTTTTAAGTATGAATGTCATTGAATGTCTTAACTTGACAGATTTAAGCATCGGATCCAAAAAACTTAAGTAGAGTAAAAAAAAACAACAAGAATATAGAAAAAAAAGGTCCCACCGGGGTTCGAAACCGGAACCTTCGGATTTACAGGCTATCGCCTTACCCACGTCGCCGTTCCGACTTCTAAATTGCACCCCGCATTATTGACTTCATGTAAGTGTTCCACGCGTTGTCAACAAGTTGAACGAAAACAACAGGAACACTCCAAATTATTCCATCGTTTAGAGTTACAAACGCTTTATAATTTTATCAATTTCAACTGATGGATTACTTATGAACGAAACGGGTTTTACAGTATATTTCTAGGTCAGTAGTGTTATTTTGCTCCCTTGTATACACTGTTCTATTTTTGGAATCGGAGACAAAGAGCTGAAAAATCGTCAATTCGTCAATCTGTGAACAGTTCCTTTAACGGTTCGTGATCACTTCCTCAATGCAACATTACTTCAGCTACACATGCATAAGTATTATTTAACTATGAATCGTTTAGATAGATGTGCAATGAGAACTGTGGATATCTCATGATATCTAAATGAGATAAATGTTGTTCTTGTCAAACACCATTAGAACATTACTTACATGTAGCTATTAACAGCAAAAAAAGCAAGAATTTTCGTCGCTGTTTAGGCTATATTTTAACAATATGTCGGAATTTTCCACTTATATAGCCGTCATATTGGTCCAAAGTGTTTTAAAACCACATTCTAATTATAGTGTCAAAGCACTGTTCAGATCTAAATATACGCGTATAGAAGGATATGTTTTATGTCGAGTTTTAGGAATACTTATCAGTCAATATAATTGTCAACTGTTTGAAATTTGTTCACGGAATCCCAATTGGAAGGATCATAATAAATATTTAATAAAGAATAAACGATTAAGTCGCATGATTGTTGTTCTCATGGCTGTCTGAATTGGGACAGAGATATGGTATTAGGCCGATAATATTGACACATGCTGAAATTACGCCCGAATAATTATCTATATGACAAATATTAACCGTCTTGCAGAAAATATTATAACACATATCAATGGAGAGTAAGTTGGTTCCTTGTTCCTAGTTCCTGTTTCCTGATTCGAATAAGGAAACAGGAACTGGTTCCTTATTCCTTATTCAAGCTAAACATATTTGATATAAGCTTTTTATGCCCCCCACCCCCCCCTTCGAAGAAGGCGGCATATAGCAGTCGTACTGTCCGTCTGTGCGTCTGTCCGTCTGTCCGAAGCATTCTTGTCTTTGCTATAACTTTGTCATTTATTGATGGATTTTGAAATAACTTGGCACAAATGTCAACCATCATAAGACGACGTGTCGCGTGTAACACCCGTCTCCCTACCTCAAAGGTCAAGGTCACACTTAGAGGTCAAAGGTCAAAGTGGAGTTTTGAGACAAAAATTCTTGTCTTTCCTATAACTTGGCCATTTATTGATGGATTTTGAAATAACTTGGCACAAATGGTAACCATCATAAGACGACGTGTTGCGTGTAACACCCATCTCCCTACCTCAAATCTCAAGGTCACACTTAGAGGTCAGGGTAAAAGTGGAGTTTTCAGACAAAAGTGGAATGAATACTTTGACTATTAACTTCACATCAACCAAACTTAAAACCTATAAAATTATGTTTCATGTAATTAAAAAATGACATAAAAATGCATTCTAGCACATTTCTACTTATTTGTTTTTATTTATACTCCAGTTCCTTTTTCGCGGCTTAATAAGGAAAAAGGAACCAGTTCCTTATTCCTTATCCAAGCCGAATAAGGAACTGACATTTTCTTACATAAAAATAAATTAAAATGAACCAAATATATAATGAAAACCATTGTATTTGTATGTTGGATATTAAAAATATTTATTGCATTACATTTCTACTCAGTTTTTTTTAATGATAACCCAGTTCCTTTTTCGAGGCTGAATAAGGAAAAAGGAACCAGTTCCTGTTTCCTTATTCAAGCCGAATAAGGAACTGGCATTTTCTTACTTAAAAAATAAATTAAAATGAACCAAAGAGTACTACATATCAATGAAAATCATTGTATATGTAGGTTGGATATTAAAAATATTAATTGCATTACATTTCTACTTAGTTTTATTTAATGGTAACCCAGTTCCTTTTTCGCGGCTGAATAAGGAAACAGGAACCAGTTCCTGTTTCCTTATTCAAGTTGAATAAGGAACTGGCACTTTCTTACATAAAAATCAATTAAAATGAACCAAAGTGTACATCATATAAATGAAAATCATTGTATATGTACGTTGGATACTAAAAATATTTATTACATTACATTTTTAATTAGTTTTATTTAATGATAAGCCAGTTCCTTTTTCGCGGCCGAATAAGGAAACAGGAACCAGTTCCTGTTTCCTTATTCAAGCCGAATAAGGAACTGGCATTTTCTTACATAAAAATAAATTAAAATGAACCAAAGTGTACCACATATAAATGAAAATCATTGTATATGTACGTTGGATACTAAAAATATTTATTACATTACATTTTTAATTAGTTTTATTTAATGATAAGCCAGTTCCTTTTTCGCGGCTGAATAAGGAAACAGGAACCAGTTCCTGTTTCCTTATTCAAGCCGAATAAGGAACTGGCATTTTCTTACTTAAAAAATAAATTAAAATGAACCAAAGAGTACTACATATCAATGAAAATCATTGTATATGTAGGTTGGATATTAAAAATATTAATTGCATTACATTTCTACTTAGTTTTATTTAATGGTAACCCAGTTCCTTTTTCGCGGCTGAATAAGGAAACAGGAACCAGTTCCTGTTTCCTTATTCAAGTTGAATAAGGAACTGGCATTTTCTTACATACAAATCAATTAAAATGAACCAAAGTGTACATCATATAAATGAAAATCATTGTATATGTAGGTTGGATACTAAAAATATTTATTACATTACATTTTTTATTAGTTTTATTTAATGATAACCCAGTTCCTTTTTCGCGGCTGAATAAGGAAACAGGAACCAGTTCCTGTTTCCTTATTCAAGCCGAATAAGGAACTGGCATTTTCTTACATAAAAAATATATTAAAAGGTCGCCGGATGTACCGTTAGCCTGCACGAGCGAGAAAACGCGTTTTCGGACTTAGAAAATCTATGAAGAAAACACGCAATTGCAGCGCGTATGCGCATAGGTTTTTGAATTGAAACAAATAATAAAATGTTGGGGCATCTCGATGAAACTTTCCAGTCTACTAGAGGCACATCGGCCGCTGCTTCCGGTGCTGTATCGCCGTTATGGTGACATGTTGAAATCGCATTGCATCCTAAATCATATCCCTTCGTAACTGTTTACGTATAAGAACAGAATGAGATATCTAAGACATGTCTAGTATTCAGCTATCGGATAATCTTGAGCAAAAGTTAGGGCCAGATAACAATTTAATACTATATCAGAGATCAAAACATAAAAAAACTAACATTGAACATAGCCAATAATAACGAATATAAAGCTGCGCTATGCTAGAAGTCCATGATCCGAATTTAATCGTCCGAAATTAAGGCCTCCGAATCAGGAACTGGCCACAGTTCCTTATTCGGAAGCCTTTATTTCGGACCAACACTTTCGGATATTAAATTTTTAGAGGTTGTGTGTGTTATTAAGCTTATCTATGCAATATGGCTGTGTTCTGTCACATTTCTACTATATATTTTATTTAACAAGAAACACTGAAAACAAGTATTATGATGACGATAATAATATTAATTATAATAATTGTGTCATTTAGCTGCAAACATTGCATGCGTAAATGCGTAGATTGTTTCCGAAGATATACCTGAAAGAATAACATTCGGTCTTACTTCAGCTACGCATCTAATAACAAATTACGATCTGAAATCTCCACGTATGTTATACTTAGGCATGATACGCTCAATCGTTAGTCAAAATGTTACTCCAGTCTAATTATCAGGTTGTTAAAAAAAACTTCAATGCATTATTGTGTCCGTTCGTACTAACTTTGTCGTGCACCTTTTTTTTTGGGGTGGGGGGGGAGGGAGGGGGATATCAACTAATACACGCACCCGAAATTGCGTCACAGTTTGGAATATTCAATACCAAATTACATACATATATGCACCCAAACTAGAACATACATACGGACGTATAATTCACTAACTGCAACATGCTATGAACCACCGTTCCTAAGATCACATTATCGTACCGTATAGTACATTGCCGTTAATTGGTAATACTTTTTATACAATGAGAAAAATATTATTGTCGTGTTTCACATTCAGTTCATTGGGAACATTTGAACACTTTTCATGTGTGAATAATCGTATTTAGTTTATGCTTCACTTAGGTTTATTGGGAAAGAGCAGTAATTTAAAAGTGGGCACAGTTATTATCATACAGTACATTGTTGTGAATCTAGATTAACAGTGCGCTAGTTGGTAATATAGGCAAATCAATACATGCTAAGAAAATAAGTTTCGTTTTCAACATAGCTGTCAAGGCTCCAGACCTTGTCAGAGTGAGACTGGTGTGTTCCACGGGCGGTTGTCACTTTGGGTCAGGGGGAACGGGGGGCGAAGCCTCCCTAAAGATTTAATAAATACACAGTTATTTATACCATTAAATTTGAAGCCATTATAAAATAACACATTTATTCAAGCAACAATAATTAAAACGCGAAAGAGGTCAACTTATTTACATTTTCGCAGATCGCCTTGTTGCATAGTAAAGCTATTTTAATGAAAACTTTGGAAAAAAAGTGAGTGCGTACATGTGTGATTATTATTTGCTTAATAACACTGTCTTATAATACACACACTGTTCGATTTAAAGACGAAGAAGGTTTGACTTTGAAGTCCCAATGGTTTAGCATTTCAGAATAGACTGCATTTGGTAGATGTTCATGGACCGGATCGGGTCGTTTCATTACAAAAATTGTTTGGCTGTTTTTCCAAACTAGAACCTAAAATGGTAAGGGATTTCGTCAGACAATACTGTAGCGTCAAACATCAGCGAACTATAAAGAATAATTTTGTAAATGGCGACGCCGCCTTATCGGGATATGATGCCGTTTATGATTTCGGTGTTATACTTAGCAGCCCCCGATAGCTTTTTGGTCGGGTTTTTAGGCGTACTTTCATCCATTTTGCTGACAGAAAGAAATGATGTGACGGTTTAGCAAAATATCAATGACATCGTCTATTTGTTTATTTTCCTACCAAACTATTCCGTTTGGATGGGTCAAGATCAATGCCATTTTTACATTAAATAGAAACAAACATTTTTTTGTTAAACTTGCGAACAAATCGAATTTTTTGTGATACGCTATTTACCGTATCGCGAGATATTATGTGAAGTTGTTAAAAGCGGGTCAATGTCACAGTTTGGAAAACTAAGGAAAATCATTAATTGCCTCTCTGATACTAGAAAGCTTACATTAGTTGTCTTTGATTGGCCTTCTTAATAAAAAAAAAATGTGTTGTAGAAAGAATCCCAGTAACTCTTACAAGAAATGGAAGCTTCCAGTGCACTGAAATGCGACGTTTCTTGTGTAGCTTTATTGTTGAAATTTTCTAATTAGCTTTTGACAAATCGTGCTGTGTATTATTGTTTACACTAAAGTAATAAAATAAAGTTTATGTGATTGCAGTATAGTGATTATTTCTTTTAAGTGTATAATATCACAAAACCATTATAAAGTATACAATCTGTATTAAACCGTATGCATTTGACATTTTACCGATGTTACTTCATTTCTTAACATTGTATGCTTTTGGGGAAAATTATTGCTGAACCGCATAAGGTAATAGTATTCATCAAATATTTCAAATCTTACAACACTATGTCGGGTTTAATATTTAATAATGAAACACATTAACGGTTAAGTTTTAACGTATGCCTAATTTAATGTGTGTATATATATTATTATCGTCGCATATCGATTACAAAATTACCCTTATTTTCTATATATCTGTGTTGTTATTATTTCTTGCGCCTGTCAATATACGTATACCTGAATGAGCTAGCTTTTGGAAAAACAAACTTATGTACTGGTACAAAAGCTGACTGATTTATAATCCTTTCAAAATCACAAACTATATCGACCATTATTATTTGAAGAAACTACCATTGGTGGATAAAATGGGCTAGCGTTATTAGCGGGTTTTTCCAAAGTATAGCGAAATCCGGGATAAGTCTATTTTGACCAGTCGATAAATGTTGACTTTGTTGACCAATTATGGATTTTTATATGTGTAGTGGTAAACAAACGAATATGGCTGCATTATCCGAAATATTTACTGCAAACCTTTGGCCGAACAACCAAGAGGTGTGGCAATTCTCTATTAGACACACGTTTCTTATTTTCAAAAATGAAATGAAATAAGATGAACCATTAAAGAAGAAAATATGTTAAATGTTGTCATGTATTTAAATTACTTATTCTAACTTATATTTTAATCGTTTAAGACATTAATATTGCATTTCCTTTATACGTTGTGGAATAAGTCTACAGTTGCGTATTCCTTTTTTTTCAAATGGAATAAGGAACGGCTTTTTCAAACCTATTAAATGGTTGTTCGCGTACCAAATGTAAACCATTACTATGGCACACATTTTACATGTATATCGAAAATAATTATAATATATTTCTACTAAGTATTAATCATTATTGTTTTGGTTACTTTTTCGCGGCAGCGTAATAAATAAGGAATCACATGCATATTCCATATTCAAACCGAACGGGTACATGCTAACTTTAACAATAAACATGCATGTTCCGAATGGTAACCTATGTGTATTGGAATTATTTTATTTGCTTTCACTTTGTATTTAAATGATAAATTCTTAACAATTTCTACTTCGTATTATTCTCTTTTTTCACTTTAATTTTCGCGTCTGCATAACAAACAAATCTTATTTATTTATTTCTCAACATGAATAAGGAACTGACATTTCTAAAAAGAAAATGTCCATGACTGTAACCATTTCGACTCTTTATTTATAGCTGCCCTAGGCATCGACCATCCGAATGTGTATTTCTGGAATTATAGAACCTGAATAAAGAACTGGTATCTAATAAGCAAGTAGTATATGGAGTTTAGTTCTGGTTATAAATGCATAGAAGAGACAAGACAAATGCTAGTATCTTTCAAGTTGGTTAATAAATTATTACCCAGTAAATGCCAATTACCGTTAGAAAATAAAACGAAACATATTTTCCTAGCTTCTATTGATATAGAAAATTCAGTATAATTTTTTTGGAATAAATATCTGATATCATAATAACTTGTATAATGGTTTTCATAGTTATGTGGTACAGTTTAGTACATGAGTAGTTTATTACTTAAGTTTGAAAATGCCAGTTCCTTATTCGGTTTGAATAAGGAAAATGTAACTGGTTCCTTGTTCCTTATTCAGCCATAAAAAAGGAACTGGAATATTAATAAACGAAAATAAGCAGAAATGTTTTAGAACATATAAAGACACATGAAAATTGATTTTTATTGTCCTGTGGTACATTTCGGTACATGTGAATTTATTCTTATAGTTTGAAAATGCTAGTTCCTTATTCGCTTTGTATAAGGAATCAGGAACTAGTTCCTAGTTCCTTATTCAGCCGCGAAAACGGAAATGGATAAATAATATATAAAATTATGTAGAAATGTGTCGGAACAAACATTTTGATGTAAAAAATACATGAAAATGGCTTTTAGTTTTGTGTTATTGTTTGTTACATGCGAAATTATTTCTATAGTTTGACAGGAATATCAGTGAAACTTATAGATGCTCCCCGATGATGCGCTTTGTCAATGTATGGGTTAATTGAAAGCAGCATGAAACAAAAAATTGAGCCAATAACTCACTGAAAGATCAACATAACGGAACAACGTATTTTTTAAGCAAGTAGTAGCCTATAGTTCTAGTTAAAAGCGTAGAAGAGACAATGCAAATGTTCTTATGTTTCAGTCGGTTTATAAATTTAATAATTATCCAGTAAATGCCCATTACAGTTAGAATTGAAAACGAAACTTATTTTCTAGCATGTATTGATTTGCCTATATTACCAACTACCACACTGTCAATCTACATTCACCACAAAGTACAGTATGATTGAAACTGTGACCAATTTTAAATCACTGTTATATCTCAGTGAAGCATAAACTACATAAGATTATTCACACATGAAAACCTGTTCAAATGTTCCCAATTAGGTGAATATGTAACACGATAATCATATTGTTCTCATTGTATATAAAGTATATCCAATTACCGGCACTGTACTATACGTTACGATAATATGATAATAGCTATGGAGTTTAATGGCATGTGGCAGTTAGTGAATTATACGTTCGTATGTATGTTCTACTTTGGGTGTACATATGCATATAATTTGGGATTTTTAATAATCCAAACTGTGACGCATTTTAGTACGTACG
This sequence comes from Congeria kusceri, assembly GCA_027627225.1. Classification (NCBI taxonomy): domain Eukaryota; kingdom Metazoa; phylum Mollusca; class Bivalvia; order Myida; family Dreissenidae; genus Congeria; species Congeria kusceri. The sequence continues at coordinate 33,152,408 of CM051036.1, forward strand.
TTCGGGTGCGTGTATTAGTTGATCTCTCCCGCCCCCCCCCCCCCCTCCCTCCCCCAAAGGTGCATGACGAAGTTAGTAAGAACGGACACAATAATGCATTGAAGATCTTTTTAAATCTGATAATTAGACTGGACTAACGTTTTCACTAACGATCATGCATAAGTATATCATACGTTGAGATTTAAGATCTTGAGTTTTTATTAGAGGTGTAGCTAAAGTAAGACCGAATGTTATTCTTTCGGTTGTATCTTCCGAAACAATCTACGCATTTACGCATGCAATGTTTGCAGCTAAATGACACAATTATTATAATTAATATTATTATCGTCATCATAATACTTGTTTTCAGTGTTTCTTGTTAAATAAAATATATAGTAGAAATGTGACAGAACACAGCCATATTGCATAGATAAGCTTAATAACACACACAACCTCTAAAAATTTAATATCCGAAAGTGTTGGTCCGAAATAAAGGCTTCCGAATAAGGAACTGTGGCCAGTTCCTGATTCGGAGGCCTTAATTTCGGACGATTAAATTCGGATCATGGACTTCTAGCATAGCGCAGCTTTATATTCGTTATTATTGGCTATGTTCAATGTTAGTTTTTTTATGTTTTGATCTCTGATATAGTATTAAATTGTTATCTGGCCCTAACTTTTGCTCAAGATTATCCGATAGCTGAATACTAGACATGTCTTAGATATCTCATTCTGTTCTTATACGTAAACAGTTACGAAGGGATATGATTTAGGATGCAATGCGATTTCAACATGTCACCATAACGGCGATACAGCACCGGAAGCAGCGGCCGATGTGCCTCTAGTAGACTGGAAAGTTTCATAGAGATGCCCCAACATTTTATTATTTGTTTCAATTCAAAAACCTATGCGCATACGCGCTGCAATTGCGTGTTTTCTTCATAGATTTTCTAAGTCCGAAAACGCGTTTTCTCGCTCGTGCAGGCTAACGGTACATCCGGCGACCTTTTAATATATTTTTTATGTAAGAAAATGCCAGTTCCTTATTCGGCTTGAATAAGGAAACAGGAACTGGTTCCTGTTTCCTTATTCAGCCGCGAAAAAGGAACTGGGTTATCATTAAATAAAACTAATAAAAAATGTAATGTAATAAATATTTTTAGTATCCAACCTACATATACAATGATTTTCATTTATATGATGTACACTTTGGTTCATTTTAATTGATTTGTATGTAAGAAAATGCCAGTTCCTTATTCAACTTGAATAAGGAAACAGGAACTGGTTCCTGTTTCCTTATTCAGCCGCGAAAAAGGAACTGGGTTACCATTAAATAAAACTAAGTAGAAATGTAATGCAATTAATATTTTTAATATCCAACCTACATATACAATGATTTTCATTGATATGTAGTACTCTTTGGTTCATTTTAATTTATTTTTTAAGTAAGAAAATGCCAGTTCCTTATTCGGCTTGAATAAGGAAACAGGAACTGGTTCCTGTTTCCTTATTCAGCCGCGAAAAAGGAACTGGCTTATCATTAAATAAAACTAATTAAAAATGTAATGTAATAAATATTTTTAGTATCCAACGTACATATACAATGATTTTCATTTATATGTGGTACACTTTGGTTCATTTTAATTTATTTTTATGTAAGAAAATGCCAGTTCCTTATTCGGCTTGAATAAGGAAACAGGAACTGGTTCCTGTTTCCTTATTCGGCCGCGAAAAAGGAACTGGCTTATCATTAAATAAAACTAATTAAAAATGTAATGTAATAAATATTTTTAGTATCCAACGTACATATACAATGATTTTCATTTATATGATGTACACTTTGGTTCATTTTAATTGATTTTTATGTAAGAAAGTGCCAGTTCCTTATTCAACTTGAATAAGGAAACAGGAACTGGTTCCTGTTTCCTTATTCAGCCGCGAAAAAGGAACTGGGTTACCATTAAATAAAACTAAGTAGAAATGTAATGCAATTAATATTTTTAATATCCAACCTACATATACAATGATTTTCATTGATATGTAGTACTCTTTGGTTCATTTTAATTTATTTTTTAAGTAAGAAAATGCCAGTTCCTTATTCGGCTTGAATAAGGAAACAGGAACTGGTTCCTTTTTCCTTATTCAGCCTCGAAAAAGGAACTGGGTTATCATTAAACAAAACTAAGTAGAAATGTAATGCAATAAATATTTTCAATATCCAAACATACAAATACAATGGTTTTCATTATATATTTGGTTCATTTTAATTTATTTTTATGTAAGAAAATGTCAGTTCCTTATTCGGCTTGAATAAGGAATAAGGAACTGGTTCCTTTTTCCTTATTAAGCCGCGAAAAAGGAACTGGAGTATAAATAAAAACAAATAAGTAGAAATGTGCTAGAATGCATTTTTATGTCATTTTTTAATTACATGAAACATAATTTTATAGGTTTTAAGTTTGGTTGATGTGAAGTTAATAGTCAAAGTATTCATTCCACTTTTGTCTGAAAACTCCACTTTGACCCTGACCTCTAAGTGTGACCTTGAGATTTGAGGTAGGGAGATGGGTGTTACACGCGACACGTCGTCTTATGATGGTTACCATTTGTGCCAAGTTATTTCAAAATCCATCAATAAATGGCCAAGTTATAGGAAAGACAAGAATTTTTGTCTCAAAACTCCACTTTGACCTTTGACCTCTAAGTGTGACCTTGACCTTTGAGGTAGGGAGACGGGTTTTACACGCGACACGTCGTCTTATGATGGTTGACATTTGTGCCAAGTTATTTCAAAATCCATCAATAAATGACAAAGTTATAGCAAAGACAAGAATGCTTCGGACAGACGGACAGACGCACAGACGGACAGTACGACTGCTATATGCCGCCTTCTTCGAAGGGGGGGGGGGTGGGGGGCATAAAAAGCTTATATCAAATATGTTTAGCTCGAATAAGGAATAAGGAACCAGTTCCTGTTTCCTTATTCGAATCAGGAAACAGGAACTAGGAACAAGGAACCAACTTACTCTCCATCACATATCAACAACAAATCGCATTTCAGCTCATATGTACTCGAGAAATAAGTACTCATGGTCAGAAGAAATAAAGTCAAATGTTGTTTGTCCCTTTTAATGCAAACAGTTTGCTGGAACCTATACATTTCATGCGTAAATTAGTTAAAAATACACCGGATATGCGTTGAAATAGATTGTTCGATTATAAACAAATGTCAACTTTGAAACGTTCTGGTACGACCATCCTTAATCCTTAAAATAAAAACCATTTTAGCAGTCGTAAAAGCGATGCATTTGGGCTTTGTATGCCTAAAGCCCTATTTTTATTCCAATTGATCTTGTTAAACAAAAGCATCCTATTGAAAAGCCGTAATAGCTCAGATAGTAAATTTGCAATAATTTTTATGGAGCAAAAAGCAAGTAAAACGAGGCACCAATCATTTTACAGGGACCTGTCACAGATTGACGAATTAACAAAATTTTGCCAAAATTTTTGCCATAGATTCCAAAACTAAAATAAATCTGCTCTACACAAAAAGAAGCGAACTAGCACTACTGCCATAGAAATATATTTGAAATAGCGTTTTGTTAATTAGTAATCATCAGTTGAAATGGGTAGAATTATAAAGCGTGAGCAAAACGAATAATTTAGAGTACTTCTGTTGATTTCGTTGAAATTAGCCTAGTGGCACGTCATTGTTTTGATCCGGATGTCGTAGGTTCGATCCCCGGTGGCGGCATTTTATTCTTTGATGATGCTGTTCTTGTTATAATACTTCAGTTCTTCAGTTCATATGCTTGAGTTATTCCAGTTTAGACGTTTAATGGCATACCCATTTTCTTCCAAGGGACTTAGTCACAGATTTGCGTTTTTTTAAATGACATTTCAATTAATGATTTAATGTCTTAACCGTAAAACAACTAAAGCATCTGAAATAAAGAAAACAAAATACTATAGAAAGAAAACTAGCAATGTAAAAAGATTTACCCCTCGCCGGGACTAGAACCGACGACCAAAGTCTGTCAATCTAACCACACGGCCAACAGGACTTCGTGTATTATCATGTGCATTTTTTACGCTATGTTAAGTGATACACGTGTGTTCAAAAATACATCTACACATTTAGCGATACTAAAGCTATATAATTTATCCATTTCAATAAATCATTATCCATAATCGACATAATCTTCCAAATTCTTTTAAAAATCAGTGACAAAAATTTCTAAAATTGTCAATTTGCCAATCACTGAATATGTCCCTTTAAAGGGACTTGGTCACGTATTTTTCTAATGTTTGCAAAACAATATTATCAAATGTCTTTACCACAGCATCTGGAATAATGTAAAACAAATATTATATAAAGAAAAAAGGTCAACAAATATATATAAATATAAATAAAAAACAAATAAAAAAATGGCCTTCGAAACAAAACGATATTCCCAATATTTTCTTACTCATTAGTGTAATTTCGCTTGTTTGTATATACTGTATAATTTCTTTTGGGAATCTATGACACAATTTTAGAAAATTGTCAAATTGCCAATCTGTGAGCAGGTCCCTATAACGATAGTTAGGTACAGGAAGACACTTGTGGTATTGTGTGATGCAAAAGTCCCGATTTAACCGTTAGATATGGTTTAATCGGGACTTTTCAAATAAATGTAAAACTTACAATGCCATAATTACAGGTCCTCACATTACATATCACCCTACAAATCAGTTAATAACAAGGAGAGGACATATTAAAATCTTAAAACAATAAAATGTCTTCTTACCAGAACTATAACCACATTACCTCGCAGCGAATTTAATATCGTCCTTCAGTAAAATCCGAGTGACTTGTCTATAATATATAGAAACATTAAAGTTAGTCCTTTTTTCCAAATTTCCAAATTAAACACTCTCGTATAATCCACTTCAAAATCAAAGTATGTTAAACCTCTATAAGCACTCGATAAAAGTATCACTCACACGCTGTTTATTATTTCTATGATGTTTCACACGAAAGGCAAACAAAGGGTCCCCACCCGTATCTCGTAATTTGAAGCGCCACATACCACAAAGCCAGCATTGTAGTGTATGGAACTATGGAACGCCTAGACTGTCTTATGTTGACTGTTGACATGCTGGATGGTTCATTGAAATGATGATGGATTGTATAATATGATATGAAGTTATCATGGTATGCTGTGTGTTTATGATAGTATGCTGTATGTTTATGATAGTATGTTATGTGTTTATGGTGGTTGGCTGTGTGGTTATAATGGTATGCTATGTGTTTATGATGGTATGCTGTGTGTTTATGATAGTATGTTGTGTGTTTATGATAGTATGTTGTGTGTTTATGGTGGTATGCTGTGTGTTTATGATAGTATGCTGTGTGTTTATGATAGTATGTTGTGTGTTTATGATAGTATGCTGTGTGTTTATGGTGGTATGCTGTGTGGTTATAATGGTATGCTATGTGTTTATGATGGTATGCTATGTGTTTATGATAGTATGGTGTGTGTTTATGATAGTATGCTGTGTGTTTATGATAGTATGTTGTGTGTTTATGATAGTATGCTGTGTTTTTATAATAGTATGCTGTGTGGTTATAATGGTATGCTATGTGTTTATGATGGTATGCTGTGTGGTTATGATAGTATGATGTGTGTTTATGATGGTATGCTGTGTGGTTCTAATGGTATGCTGTGTGTTTATAATGGTATGCTCTGAGGTTATCATGGTATGCTGTGTGTTTATGATGGTATGCTGTGTGTTTATAATGGTATGCTGTGTGTTTATGATGGTATGTTGTGTGGTTATGATGGTATGCTATGAGGTTATCATGGTATGCTGTGTGTTTATGATAGTATGCTGTGTGTTTATGATGGTATGCTATGAGGTTATCATGGTATGCTGTGTGTTTATGATGGTATGCTATGTGTTTATGATAGTATGTTGTGTGTTTATGATAGTATGCTGTGTGTTTATGATAGTATGTTGTGTGTTTATGATAGTATGCTGTGTGTTTATAATAGTATGCTGTGTGGTTATAATGGTATGCTATGTGTTTATGATGGTATGCTGTGTGGTTATGATAGTATGATGTGTGTTTATAATGGTATGCTGTGTGTTTATGATGGTATGTTGTGTGGTTATGATGGTATGCTATGAGGTTATCATGGTATGCTGTGTGTTTATGATAGTATGCTGTGTGTTTATGATGGTATGCTATGAGGTTATCATGGTATGCTGTGTGTTTATGATGGTATGCTCTGAGGTTATCATGGTATGCTGTGTGTTTATGATAGTATGCTGTGTGGTTATGATGGTATGCTATGAGGTTATCATGGTATGCTGTGTGTTTATGATGGTATGCTGTGTGTTTATGATGGTTTGCTGTGTGTTTATAATAGTATGCTGTGTGTTAATGATGGTATTATGAATGTTTATGATAGTATGCTGTGTGTTAATAATGGTATGCTTTGTGTTTATGATGGTACGCTGTGTCGTTATGATGGTATGCTGTGAGGTTATCATGGTATGCTGTGTGTTTATGATAGTATGTAGTGTGTTTATGATAGTATGCTGTGTGTTTATGATAGTATGTTGTGTGTTTATGATAGTATGCTGTGTGTTTATGATAGTATGCTGTGTTATTATAATGGTATGTTGTGCGGTTATCGTGGTAAGCTGTGTGTTTAGGATGGTATGCTGTGTGTTTATGATAGTATGCTGTGTTGTTATAACGGTATGATATGAGGTTATTGTGGTATGATGTGCGGTTATAATGGTACGTTGTGTGGTTACAGTGTTATGCTGTGTCGTTATCATGATGTGATGAATAATATGATATGAGGTTATCAAGGTATGCTGTGTATTTATGATAGAATGCTGTGTGTTTATGATGGTATGCTGTGTGGTTATAATGGTATGCTGTGTGTTTATGATGGTATGCTGTGTGGTTATAATGGTATGCTGTGTGTTTATGATGGTATGCTGTGGGGTTATGATAGTATGCTTTGTGTTGATGATGGGATGCTGTGTGGTTCTAATGGTATGCTGTGTGTTTATGATGGTATGCTCTGAGGTTATCATGGTATGCTGTGTGTTTATGATGGTATGCTCTGAGGTTATCATGGTATGCTGTGTGTTATAATGGTATGCTGTGTGTTTATGATGGTATGCTGTGTGTTTATAATAGTATGCTGTGTGTTTATGATGGTGTGCTGTGTGTTTATGATGGCATGCTGTGTCGTTATGGTATGCTGTGAGGTTAACATGGTATGCTGTGTGTTTATAATCGTATGCTGTGTGTTTATGATGGTATGCTGTGTGTTTATAATAGTATGCTGTGTGTTTATGATGGTATGCTGTGTGATTATGATGGTATGCTGTGTGCTTATAATGGTATGCGGTGTGTTTATGAAGGTATGCTGTGTCGTTATGATGGTATGCTGTGAGGTTATCATGGTATGCTGTGTGTTTATGATAGTATGTTGTGTGTTTACGATAGTATGCTGTGTTTTTATGATAGTATATTGTGTGTTTATGATAGTGTGCTGTGTGTTTATAATAGTATGCTGTGTTGTTATAATGGTATGTTGTGCGGTTATCATGGTATGCTGTGTGTTTAGGATGGTATGCTGTGTGTTTATGATAGTATGCTGTATGTTTATGATAGTATGCTGTGTGTTTATGATAGTATGCTGTGTGTTTATGATAGTATGCTGTGTGTTTATGATAGTATGCTGTGTTGTTATAATGGTATGTTGTGCGGTTATCATGGTATGCTGTGTGTTTATGATAGTATGTTGTGTGTTTATGATAGTATGCTGTGTGTTTATGATAGTATGCTGTGTTGTTATAATGGTATGTTGTGCGGTTATCATGGTATGCTGTGTGTTTATGATAGTATGCTGTGTGTTTATGATAGTATGCTGTGTGTTTAGGATGGTATGCTGTGTGTTTATGATAGTATGCTGTGTTGTTATAACGGTATGATATGAGGTTATTGTGGTATGATGTGTGGTTATAATGGTATGTTGTGTGGTTACAGTGTTATGCTGTGTCGTTATCATGATGTGATGTTGGTTTACATCATATGCTGTGCTATTATAAAAATATGATGTTGGATTAAATATTAAGCTGGTTTGTAAAGATCATAAAAAGTAAGCCTTATGACGCGATCCGATTGGCTTAGAGCGGTCACATATGGCCATGGGGTATTTTCCATACACCATGGGCAGGGTTTGACCTTAATTTTTGGGAAGTGGTGGTCCACAGGACCGGCTACCTTCAAAGCCTACTGGGCCGATACTGTATGAACTGGTCCCAAAAATCAAAATACCTCGAACTGCATAGTGCATAAATAGTTCAAACAAATGATTCTCAGAATTGAAATCGGAAATATGTTCAGCACACTCGAAAATCTATTATTAATTATATATTTTTTGTATAATACATTTTAGATCAAAATGTTGTATGATCATTGTTGCTTAAATAAAGATGAGATATCAACTTCTTAAAATTGACCTAAATTGGAGATACGTGCGTTTTCGTGTGCTAAGCAATAAACACGCAATTAAAAATATAATTATATATCGTTATATGATCGGGCTATCCGTTCCTTAACGTTTTGCAATCATTCCCACAATGCGGATACCTAGACCTGAATTGTGTTTACTTTGATAGCTTTTTAATAGAGATACAATTTAAAACTGCCTGTTGTTAAAACAAAAAACAAAAATAAATTGTGTAAAAAAGGGAATACGTTGTTAAACTATTAATGAGCCAGGAGTAATATTATCGATAGAAGCAATTATAAGCTCATTATTTTTACAATATATGTTATTGGATTTAATTTGTTTTGAATAATAAAAGGTTATTAAATGACTATAGTTAATTATTATCAATGGAAATTGCTTCTCTAAAATGCGACTTCAATGCCCGTCAGATATAATTGCTTTCGTCAAAATGGTGTTAAGTTGATTTTACAACGTATAACAACTCTGTTATAACATAATTATTTGTAAGTTAAAGAATCGGAAAAGATGCGATTTATACACGAGATCTGTATAATGCCAATAAACAATATCATCTCGGACGGTTCACTGTATTCTTAACCACAAATGATAATTCAAAAATACACAATTGGAACAAGTCCAAAAACAACTGGCCACCGGACCGGTCGTCCTTCAAAGACAGACGGTCCGAGCAAAAAATCACAGGTCACGGACCGACGGACACGCGTTAAGGTCGAACCCTGGTCAATACGTTCATTAAGGAATAGATCCAATAAAGCAATATGCCTAATTTCAAGGAGTGCGCTTTTCAACTTCACTACTGCCATAGATCCAATAAAGCAATATACCTAATTTCAAGGAATGCGCTTTTCAACTTCTCTACTGCCATGATCTCTTCTAAACTAACAATTTTCTAGCAAATTCCTAGTGTAACACATTCCCTAATTATCTTTATTTCCCCCCCCCCCCCCTGTTTTTTTATTAGCCAATTTCTCGCTACACCTAAGTAGTCCGACCTTAGCTGATAAGCCATACAACAACATATCAAGTTTACATTGAGCTATTTTGTAAGGCTGGACAGAAATAAAGCCAGGGAGAAAAGATCATATATCACAATTGAAGAGTGATGTCATATGAATTACACACCATTCACGTGACATTTATCAAGCGACAACGTAAAAGAACGAGTGCTCCGAACGAAAATATTATCAAATAAAATGATAAAGAGTGAAAAGAACAGCATACCGTGATAACCGCACACCCTACCATCATAAACACACAGCATACCATCATAAACACACAGCATACCATTATAAACTCACAGCATACCATCATAAACTCACAGCATACCATCATAAACACACAGCATACCATTATAAACATACAGCTTACCATCATCAACACACAACATACCATTATAAACACGCAACATACCATCATAAATACACAGCATACGATTATAAACACACAGCGTACCATCATCAACACATAACATACCATTATAAACACACAGCATTCCATCATGAATACACAACATACCATTATAAACACACAGCTTACCATCATGAACACACAGCATACCATCATAAACACACAGCATACCATCATAAACACACAAAATGAAATGATAACCACACAGCATACCATCATAAACACACAACATAACATTATAAACACACATCATACCATCATAAACACACAGCATACCATCATAACCTCACAGCATACCATCATAAACACACAGCATAGCATTATAACCACACAACATACCATCATAAACACACAGCATACTAAATAAACACACAGCATACCATCATAAACACACAGCATACCATTATAACCACACAGCATACCATCATAAACATACAAAATACCATTATAACCACACAACATACCATCATAAACACACAGCATACTATCATAAACACACAGCATACCATGATAACCTCATATATATAATAAAATCCATCATCATTTAAATGAACCATCCAGCATGTCAACAATCAACATAAGACCGTCCAGGCGTTCCATACATGGACGCTGTTATCAGCACTCTGTATTTAAATTACGAATCTACCAACTGAAAAAGCCATACCTCGAGGACAAAACCGCGTGTATAACTGATTTTCACAGTCGATTTGCAATAACATGTTCTTTCGAACAATAAAGAGTGATATTGAGACAGTTTCAATTATGGGCAGTGCTATGAGTTGTACTTTGAATAATTTACGTTTTTGAACAATTAACGTTTTGCCAGTTTGACTGGATAATCAGCGTCATGGAATTTTCCTAGATTTTTAAATATAAAAGGGACTTATTCACAGATGTTCGTATTTTAAAGGAATGCAGTTGTTTAGGGTATTCCGGATCTTGGTTAGTTCCGGATCAAAGCCAGTTAATAGCTTAAAATAATAACTTAGTAATAAATCTTCGTAACACTGGTTATTTTATGTTGAAAGAGTAGTCTTTTCTACAGAGTTTAGACTTCTGTTTGATTACAAAAGGCACACTTACGACCTAAGGCGTAAAATAATGTTTGTTTCAGGTAACATGCCCCAAAAAATTAGGATAGGTAGGTCCCGGATTTTTTGGTAAATACTCAACTTGAAGATTCTAAAACTGAATACATATTCAAAACATATCAGTAATATCCTTAAACATTGTTTATAAGTGGATACTATCAAAACAAAACACTTATTTATATAAAAAAAACACATTTAATTATTGAAAAAGGTAAATGAAACAAAAATCAATCTGACAAACCCAATAAAATGTTCTAGGGTCGGGGTATTTTTTTAGGGTAGGTCGGGTTACCTGAAACAAACGTATTTTTTTTACGCCTAAGTTATCTACGACACCTAACTGACATGCGCACTTCGTCAAGAAAAAGTACTGGAAAATAATCGCGGACTTGTGACCAGAGCCATGTATATCGGTAAATATTGAGTCACTGCATCATGTTTATACATACAATTTTTCGCAAACACGTCCTCTATCAAATAGTGTAAGCCAAAATACCGGCAATTCCCTTTTATAACTACAGCATTGCTTTAAACGAAACCCGAAAGTTGGTTAGATTCGGATCACGTGACTCTGAATAATGGGGGTTACCTCAAACGTTTTTGAGCTGTCAAACAGCTGACATTGTTATATTTTCGGATCAAATGGATAAGAAAATAAGTTGTACGAGACTGTAAACGATAACTTATATGTGCATGTGGTGATTTTGGTTAATTTTACTGTATATATTGTGGATTTACTCATTTATAATTACATTTTGATGTAATATTTACCTAAATATAGTGCAGTGATAGTTTCAAAGATTGTAATGGTAGTCATCTAATTAACCATTAAGTGTGAATCTAATTTTTAAAGTTCAAATCGCACACTTATTCTGCTAGTTATATGTATATATAGACTGAATAAGAACTTTAGTCACAACCGGACAAATATAATTAATACTAGAGTCATGGCAGACCATGTGTTATGCTGTACAATACATGCCAATTATAGCTGAATTTGATATTGGTAACATCTAAATGCAATTTGTTATAAAATACGGATATGGGAAAACCAAACCAACAGGGTTCATCTGTAAACAAAGTAAAAACAATGAAGAAGAGGGTCCCCAAGAAAATCACTCAGAGTAATCTTAAAACAGAGGTCACTATCAGAAATAAAAATTCAAAATTGTATGGTTTATCCTTTTGTTATTTACAAAAAGAGATGTTGACTTTTATAGTTGAAATGGGCTATTTTTCTTTAAAAATATTTTCACTCTTATCTGGTAAAAACTAGTTCCAAGGCCAATCAGATGTGACTGATTCTACTTTGCGTTGGAAAATTTGGAAAATTGTGTTATTAAGGAAAGGGGTTTAGTACCCTTAAGATGGGGGCTTTCACATTGTGGAATCTTACTAACTGGGAGAAAATAATGAATAGAATTTAATAAAAAGATACTTAAACTAGTGATGTACAATCACAGAAAAAAGCACACTATAAATATAAAAAATGTAGTGATGTACATGTAAGAGTATTAGTTCAATATTTTAATGTTGCCCCTTCATAAACATATAAGTAATTTTACGATTTACAACCATAATTCACATTCTGTCATTCCCATTGGGCTATTTTGGAGATTTTTCAATGTTGACCAGTACCAGTACCCCCACTTTAATTTTCTTTATGGCACTTATACACCCTACTTACTATTTCTTAACGGTATTTGCAATAGTTTGAAGGATATTTACACAAATAACCCTCTTACATTATCTGGAGCTCTGTGTGATGCGCAAAATTCAATGTTGGGTTATATTTTTATTAATTTTAATTAATCTGTTGATATGTAATCATCTATAATCATGAACACAATAAATATTTACATGTTTTATTGTCATTTGTATTTTGAACCATAATAAAATGTTAAATAAAACGGAAAACACACTCTAGTTGATTTGTTATTCTGTTAACTATATACGCCCTTGCCTAAAACTACCCTAGTGTGTGTCTACAAGGCATATACTGTGCAACATTAACTGAAAGATGTCTATGTCAATGGAAAATACTGGCAATATATTGAATTTAGCGATGTGTAACCATTTGTCCATATTCCCAAGATGTTTTAAGAATATCCCTGACGTGATCCGAAACTGCCGTAAAGTATTATGTCACTTGTGCGTGTAAACAAGAACGAAATTCATGTTTTTCGTGCAAAAATCGTGTTAAGTTGAACAGAGGAAGGATTTATCTTTCTTTTGGTGTAAATACATTAACTATTACGATACATATGAAAAAGTAACAAACAAAAATCTTGTTAGTAATCTGGAATACCCCAAACAACTGTGTCTTAAAGTGCTTAACTTTTTATATCTCAATGATTTAAACTAACGAACCCGCATAATCTCTGTAAAAGAAAGCCTTAAACAAGAGCTGTCTCAGGACAGCGCGCTCGACTATTCAACTGCTTTGTCAGAGTTATTGACCTTTATCACTACAAAAAGGGGCATAATTCTGCTGTTTACAGTTACGTGCCTTGGCCAATGACCGTATATAATAACCTTGAAGACGTGTAAAGTTTTAATTGAATATCTGTAGCAGATATTGAGATATGAAATTGTTGCACACAAACTTTAACCTGAATTTCTAAGTACAAAATGGGGAATAATTCTGATAAATTGAAGGTCAAAGTTATGGACCTTGATCGGTGACTTTATATAATGATCCTGAAAACATGTGTGATATTTCAATAGAATATCTGTAGTAGGTAAAGAGATATGGAGCTTTTGCACGCAAACTTAAACCTGAATTTCGAAGTACAAAAAGGGGAATAATTCTGCTAAATTGAAGGGGAAAGTTATGTTCCTTGGTCAGTGACTTTATATAATGACCCTGAATACATGTGTGAAGTTTCAATTAAATATCAGTAGTACCGGTTGTTATAGAGATATGGATTTGCTGCACGCAAACTTTAACCTGGTATTTAAATACAAAAAGAGGCAGAATTATGTTCAATTCTGCTCAATTGCAGGTCAGAGTTATGGACCTTGGTCAGTGACCTCAAATTATGATCCCGAATACATGTGTGAAGTTTCAATTGAATATCTGTAGTAGTTACTCAGAAATGGACTTGTTGCACGCAAACCTTAACCAGAGCATTACGCCGACGAACCGGTGAGTAGTATAGCTCGAACTTTTCGGTGAATCGTCGAGCTAAAAAGGCTCATAATTCTGCTAAATTGAAACGCTTTGAAATTCAAAAGTTTCTGCGATTGAAATACGATTGCATTGAAAAATAAGCTTGAAATGCAAAATGCACCGGAAGAAAAACGTGTGTGTGGTAGATTTATATGAAAGATATTTATATCATGCTATGCGGTGAACGAGTGCAGAAAAAGAGTAAATAATAACCCGATCATTTCACTCTAGGTCGATTGAAATGATAACGTTCAATATCATTTCATTCTTTGTTATATGGAACTACTTTTAACTTTGTTTTTATGTGTATTTTTTGAAAAATTTTGAATACCCTATTCGACATTGTAAAAATCGGCCTTTTTAAACAACAGATAATAAAATTCAATACAAATATAATTAAGCGACAACGACAGTAAGAGTGGCGCTATTTTCCCACCACAACAGTGATCGACAATTTTGGAATCATAATACCGTCATAATACACACAACGCGTGACGCTTCATCATATTTTGCGCATTTTTTATCTTTCAAAGACATAAAATAAAAAGAAAATTTGTTTAATACAGTGTACGATCGAATTTCATTTCATTTCGTGGTCATATAAACTAGATATTTTCACTCGTGAAAATATTTTTTCTATGACCACTCATGAATACGATCTTACACTGCATCAAACAAATATACTCTATATCACTGTCACACAATTAAAATTTGCGACAACACAAACTAGGTCACTCTAACCACTAAGCCAAATTAATTCATATTATTTATGACGTATTTTAACGCTATGTAAGTGATAAACTTGTTTTAAAAAATATCAGCGAACAAAAACAAAAGTTTTATGTATGCCCAATCGTTTCCTGTTATATACGCTGTATATAGAGTATACTAGGTTAGAGACGTGGAATTACAATGTTTATTTGGCGAGGCGAAGGAATTTTCAGCCACCCGATAAGATCCTTTGCCGAGTCAGATACATTCATTCCACGTCACTTTTGTTACATTGGAATAAATCAAATGATCAACTATACTCTTCAACTGATCAACCATACGCGAAAATATGAGAAAGGCGTTCGTATCAATCACATTTCTACGCGACCTAAATAGTTCTGAAATGTAAAAATATATTTGAGGCGTATCGTGGGAAAACCGTGCTTAATGCATGCGCGTAAAGTGTCGTCCCGGATTAGCCTGTGTAGTCCGCACAATCTTGACAAGCTTTGACTGTGTCTACAAATTCTACCTTCGGTTTCATAACCACCAGCTAATTCAGCAGCACAGGACCACCTCAGCACCACCGGACCACCTCATTTCAAGAAATTCCTATAAATCTAACCAAAAGTATGAATTATTGCAAAACATGTAATGCGTATGTGAAAACATTTATATTTGTGATCATCGTCAGTCGTCACACTAAACATTATTGGATTGTTGATTAAGCAAATCAACAAAAGTCCTTCAAATATCTGTACAAGCTATGGTGATACAAGATACTACAAATTTAGACGTACTTATAATTCTTACCATCATTATATGCTAGTACATGTATTTATGTAATAATTTCAGAGTTTTTAATGATAGTGTCCCTGTCCCCAGCAAACGTTAACCATAATATTGTATTGTGATGCTAATCAATTTACTTTAGTATTATTCGGCGTCATAAACATGTGCATGGTTATGAAACGATAGGGCGGGTAGTAACAACATTCAACGGGTAGTAACAACATTCAACGGGTAGTAACAACATTCAACGGGTAGTAACAACATTCAACGGGTAGTAACAACATTCAACGGGTAGTAACAACATTCAACGGGTAGTAACAACATTCAACGGGTAGTAACAACATTCAACGGGTAGTAACAACATTCAACAGGTAGTAACAACATTCAACAGGTAGTAACAACATTCAACGGGTAGTAACAACATTCAACGGGTAGTAACAACATTCAACGGGTAGTAACAACATTCAACGGGTAGTAACAACATTCAACGGGTAGTAACAACATTCAACGGGTAGTAACAACATTCAACGGGTAGTAACAACATTCAACGGGTAGTAACAACATTCAACGGGTAGTAACAACATTCAACGGGTAGTAACAACATTCAACGGGTAGTAACAACATTCAACAGGTAGTAACAACATTCAACGGGTAGTAACAACATTCAACGGGTAGTAACAACATTCAACGGGTAGTAACAACATTCAACGGGTAGTAACAACATTCAACGGGTAGTAACAACATTCAACGGGTAGTAACAACATTCAACGGGTAGTAACAACACAATATGTGCATGAAGAATACACAGACACAGACATAAATCGGGTTCAGACATTCCTAGATACATTAAATGGTAATATATTCCATCAATATGTATCATAGGCCAAAATGGAGCATTATTGTTAGGGCTGTCCGGTGAGCGCAGTGCTTCACCCGTTAGTTGATTGGTGTTCTTGCGTTCTTATTATGCACACTCGCTTCTCACCGCGGCGATCGGAGTACAATTCGTGGTGGTAACTATACCGGACAGGTGGGGTGGGTGGGGGGGGGGGGGTATCCTCAGAATACACCGGTGTCCCCCACAGCACAAGACCACACCAACATTTAAAATATGTTTCAGTAAAAAATAGCTGGAGATTGCAGCTATGATCCTATGATTTGTTCTAACTTTTGATGTGTCTTAAAAAGTAAATTATGTAGGGGTAAGTAGGGGTAGGGGTGCCGGGACACCTTCCATGTCTTCACATAATGCAACTTCGGCGCGGAAGGACGTCATAAACTTCGAAATACACGCACTCGTATTGCTGGTAACCATAATAACCGTGTCAGACAAACTGTCCGACACTCGTATTCCTGGTAACCATAATAACCGTGTCAGACAAACTGTCCAACACTCGTATTCCTGGTAACCATAATAACCGTGTCAGACAAACTGCCCGACACTCGTATTCCTGGTAACCATAATAACCGTGTCAGACAAACTGTCCGACTCGCATTCCTGGTAACCATAATAACCGTGTCAGACAAACTGCCCGACACTCGTATTCCTGGTAACCATAATAACCGTGTCAGACAAACTGTCCGACACTCGTATTCCTGGTAACCATAATAACCGTGTCAGACGAACTGTCCGACACTTGACATCGAGATGACTAAGTTTCTTTAACTGTCTGCAATAGACTGGGAAAAATAAGTTGTTATTGTATTAACCTTCGTATGTGTAAATTACAACTACTACTTTTCTACAAGAAGCATAATACATGTAAAAATGATGTTATAATAATAATAAATATACTTCGTATACATGTAATCCGAAGAGATTCGTATGCGTTACATATTTTAAAACGTACATTTCCGTTCATTAATCTACTGCTTAATTAATCAGATATACATTTAAGTAATCAAAACTGTGAACATGTTATGACATGACTGGTGCCAGTCGTGCCACCTCTTTAGTCTTAGCCTCAGAAAGTTGCAATTCTTCTACTCTGGTTTACATCCAACCATTGAGTTATTAAATTGTAATTAAATGGAATTAGTATTCTCTTTTATCATTGCTGAATTTAACTTGCGATGCAATTTGGTTAATATTCATTTACATAACATTCATTATAGATAATTCTGTGCCAAATGTGAGGTTCGTACAGTCCCCAATGATTTGCATTAACCGTTCCAAGACCCCAGTTGTATTCATACATGTATTTTGTGTTTTTTTGTTACGTGTTTTTGTATTGTGGCGTGTTGTTTTAGCAATCGGTCACTTGCCTTGAATGAATGGCCTTGTGTTGCTAAAATTGCCTTGAATGAATGGCCTTGTGTTGCTAAAATTGCCTCGAATGAATGGCCTTGTGTTGCTAAAAAGAATTCTCTCCTGCAGATGCGGCTGGAGTTTCACTGTGTTTATAGTTCATTCAAACTCAGCGCATTTGTCTGGATGTTTTCAAAGCAAAGAAAATCGCTGTCTGAATCCGCATCTATATTTGGCCCGCTTTTCCAGAAGTATGTCTACCTGTTTTCTATGACCGCCAGCTGACTCCGGACAATCGGAAACATGCTTTAGTTTCCTGCAGTGTTGAAGCAAATTGAAATCTAAAAATACAAATATAGTACACTGTAACTATCCTGTTTCAAGTGTTGACTAAATGGTCCAATCGAGTATTCAATGTTTGAAGAAAAAACAGTTTTTAATATTTGTCCAATGTTGTTGATTTTCCATTAGTGGAGCTTTTCCATTTATTTAAATAGCGTTCTACTATCCATGCCCTCCCTAGTTATAATCGATAACATTGCAAAAGTGTTGCTTTTCCATTGATGCACTTCTGCATATACATGGATCTTAATACTTGTCTTTACTTTTTAGTGGAAAGATCTATTCGCAAGTATCATACTTAGTTCGTGTTATTCCTGGATATCTGAAGCAAGAAATGTATATCAGTGTACATTTAATTTATACATTACACCGTTCAGTAATTTTCAGATATGATATCTGGAGTGTAACCAACCGCTGTTGATAGTATGCTGCGTAATTACCGGGAAGCTGACATTTCAATTTGTTCTTTATTTATTATTATTATTGTTATGGCCACGTTAATAACATAATAAGTAATAAAATAATAAATCATGCACCACTCAACAAATAACCTTAACATGAGTCGGCGATAACGTGATGAATCATTCGGTTACATATTAGAACTAATGTTTCTTCTCGGCTCGCTTCGTGCCGCACTTCATTATCATTAACCCATAAGGTACTTCTTTATTTTCTTCCGCGTGACATAATTTGATCGTACATTGAAAGTTGTTAACTTAAGTTTTCCCAAAATGTAATGTTCTAATCAAATTCATTATCTTAATGATTACTATTTGACAAATTAAACGTTATTCCGAACGGCACTTCTTACTTTCGCGTAGTCAAATCTGACTGGCCTAAAGCTGTTAGGATCATACTTGTTTGACTGTTCGGCTATGAAAGAGAGGCACATTTAGTTGTTCTGCGAACAACTAAAAATCCTTATTTTAAAAAGCAAGCATATTGTTTCAATGGTATTTCTTTCTTGTTCGTCTTTATAAAATTCCATAAGCCAGTGGCTTTAAGGTCAGTAGATCTTCGATGTAAGACGTTCAGAGCTATAAACAATGCAATAGGCACGATATACTGGAACTTTATATACGCAGTCGATATATATTTGTTTCGACCAGATTTCAAGCCAGAAATATTTTTAAATATTTAATGCATGTGGATACATCGCAAAGGAATGTACGGTCCCTCGAAGAGACTTCGAGCCAATGAAAAATTCGAGACAAGCGAGTTCGGGGCATCGGGATTGGACTGTAATTATTACTATTCGCATTAATGTCTGTTTTACTCATTTTCGTTTATATTATTTGTAATGATATAATGCTTAAAGCCACACACAAGGTATAACATTTAGTATTATTTACGAATGGTTATTATCTTTTCAAATACATAATTTATGTACACGTGTACGTGTATTTGTTTTATTCATTTACGTATACACTTAACTATTATGATTTGAATGTTTATGATATACACAGGTATCATATTTGGTTCGCAAATCTTGAATCTTGAATCTATATTTCATCACATTTTGAGGGTTGGCTACAAATGACTAGATAAGGCGTGGCGTACATGCATGGAAAATCTTTGTAAAATAATTAATCACAGACAATTAAAGGGACCTGTTCACAGATTGACGAATTGACAATTTTCCAACTTTTTGTCACAGATTCCAAAAAATAAAGAACAGTGTATACATGGGAGCGAAATAGCACTACGGACATAAAAATATACTGTAAATACCGTTTCGTTTATGAGTAATCATCAGTTGAAATTGATAAAATTATCAAGCGTTTGTAACGCTAAACGGTGTAATAATTTGGGGTGTTTCTGTAGTTTTCGTTAAAATGGTTGACAACACTTAGATGAAGCAGAAAATGCAGTGACAAATATAGAAGTCGGAATAGCCGAGTGGTTAAGGCAATAGCCTTTTAATCAGGAGGTCCCGGGTTCGAACCCCGGTGGGACAAAAGATTTTCTTCTTTTCTTAAAAAAAAATCATTTTCTTGTTATTATACTTGAGCTATTTAGTTCCGATGCTTTAAATCTGTCAAATTAAGACATTTAATAGCATACTTCACAAAATGCAAAAATCTGTGAACAAGTCCCTTTAAAGCTATACACTGTACAGCATAATCAAGTTCTTTGAAACATGAACTTTTTTTTTTAGTGTATCGTTCTATGTATATTGTACATTGCGTATATTTCAGACAGTGTTGCGTGGTCTACAAATATTATAAATTGTACAGTTCTCGATTCTTTGAAACATTGACTTTTGGCTTTTATCAGGATCCTGAAACATATTGGACTTCGGAAATCAATCATCACAATCAATACAAGTATAAAGTTCACAACATGGTACATTTAGTTAAGATTTGAAGACAGGGCACGTGGCATCGCAAAATCGATTCAATATTAAAAGGACTTATTCACAGATTTTCGTATAGTAATTTTTTAATGTCATAAAATGTCTTAACTGCAAACACTACAGTATCTGGAAAACAAACCCAAACGCAAGTATTCACTGCCAACAAAAGCACAAGAAAGATTTTTTTTAAATGCCTCAGACGAGACTCGAGCCTACGAGCTCCGGATTTAAAGTCTGTAACGCTCACCACTACTAGTAGGCACAAGTGGCTGCTCGCAGAAGAGTGCATTTGCATGATATGTAAGTTATTCCGTGCTTTAACAAAATATCGAAGAAAAGCATAACACACGCTTGATAATTAGTCATTTCACTTGATGTTGATATTCACAGACGACACATTCTGTCGAATATATTTATGTGTCAGGGTGGTCAATTCGCCCCTTCATATATAATGTTATAATACTTTTAAAATTGTCAATCTGTCAATAGGTCCTTTTCAGAAATGTTTTAACTGTAAACGTATTAGCGGTTTATGTTGACTCGTAAATCAGAAGGAACTAACTGCTAATGATTTTAATGTCAGTTAGTACCTCTTGCTTTTCAACCCTCGATATGCATTCAGCCCTCACCTGACTGCAAACACTTATCTGTATTTGTTTAGTTCAAACAAGTGAAGCTGTCTAATCATACCAAGCATGATATGTTAATAATCAATGTTCCAATTGTGTTCCTCTAAACGCGAGTGGTTATGACTATAGAACATCCTTCAAAATACGAGACGTTGGGGCTATTCAAAATTCTTATTTACATATAAACGTCCGAAATGGTAGTAGCTATGTTTATACATTTGAGTTGTAGCAGCAATTTCAAGGTATCGTTTTCAAACTTAAAGCTATTTGACTCGTTCTTGCGCTGAGGGTGGGGATGGGTCTGAACTATAATACTTGGAGTAAATGCACATGCTCTTGGACTCGTTCTTGCGATGAGGGTGGATGGGTCTGAACTATAATACTTGGAGTAAATGCACATGCTCTTGGACTCGTTCTTGCGCTGAGGGTGGATGGGTCTGAAATATAATACTTGGAGTAAATGCACATGCTCTTGGACTCGTTCTTGCGATGAGGGTGGATGGGTCTGAACTATAATACTTGGAGTAAATGCACATGCTCTTGGACTCGTTCTTGCGCTGAGGGTGGGGATGGGTCTGAACTATAATACTTGGAGTAAATGCACATGCTCTTGGACTCGTTCTTGCGCTGAGGGTGGATGGGTCTGAACTATAATACTTGGAGTAAATGCACATGCTCTTGGACTCGTTCTTGCGATGAGGGTGGATGGGTCTGAAATATAATACTTGGAGTAAATGCACATGCTCTTGGACTCGTTCTTGCGCTGAGGGTGGATGGGTCTGAAATATAATACTTGGAGTAAATGCACATGCTCTTGGACTCGTTCTTGCGATGAGGGTGGATGGGTCTGAACTATAATACTTGGAGTAAATGCACATGCTCTTGGACTCGTTCTTGCGATGAGGGTGGATGGGTCTGAAATATAATACTTGGAGTAAATGCACATGCTCTTGGACTCGTTCTTGCGATGAGGGTGGATGGGTCTGAAATATAATACTTGGAGTAAATGCACATGCTCTTGATAAAAACATAACTTAAAGGGTACTGGTACTTCCTAAATTCAACAATATATGGGTATTGACCCCAACATAGGCAATACTATGAATATTGGTAGTTATTTGTATGCTTTAAAATTGTATAAATATTGAATCAACAATTATTATTCAATACTATTTGCACTATATGTACTATATGTTCATCAACATATACCCGGTGGTGAGAAAGTCATTTTAAAATTAAATAGCGGCAGTTTCAAAATCACTTACAATTTTCTGTCATAATTTTTAATGAGAACCAATACTCCCAATTTTAACCAATTTTAATGAGTATTTTCCAAACTTTCAATGAGTATTTACTCCAAAGCTCCTCTTATCTAGAGCCCTGTATCACCAAAGGTAATTATTACATCCACATACCGCTTTGACACAGATGAAGATGTTTGCAGTTGCCTTACACAGACTAATGTTTCGACTGACAAAATGACCTGACTTAGCGGCAAAATGGGCTTGAAGTGCAAAAAGAAGAACACAATATATGCCCTGGACAACTATTTTGAGCTTTGACCTTGAAGAGTGACCTTGAACTTTCAGCTACAGACCTGGTCCTTGCAAGTGTCTCATAATGATTATCTTTCCAGACGAGTTGTTTCAAATTCCATGTTGGACAATATTTTGCTTCCAACAAACACTTAATTCTTATATTTGACCTTTAAGTGTGACCTTGGATTCACACACATGTTTTTGCCTAGAACACAACCTCTCATAATGGTGAGCACTTTGTTCCAGTTCATAGCGGAATCCCTCTTTGTAGGTACAATGCATAGCCAAAACACAAATATTATTTGTTATATGTGACCTTTGACTTCTAAGTGTGACCTTGACTTTAAAGCACGCAGCACGATGGCCATCATTTCCTACCAAGTCATTAAACAAGACTGCCCTGAGGGCCCTAGGACGCTCACCTGAGACTTTGCAACCCAATTGGAATTTGCATCTCGAGGGTAGGCTTATTTTTATCCCATGGGCATAATTTGAATAATCTTGAACAAACCTCTGGGCCTTGCAGTTGCAGGTAACGATTTTTAAGACTAGCTGCTACGTAAGTCTATTTAAAAGATATAACCATTTGGGGTGTGGCCAGATTTGACCCCAGGCACATAATTTGAACAATCTTTGGAGAGGACCACAAAGCAATGTTACATACCACATACAGGAAAGCTGTGGGCCTTGCCGTTTCAGAAGAGAAGATTTTTAAAGTAATTTTGCTATTTAAGTCAATATAAACCATGTGACCCCCTGGGCGTGACCAGTTTTAACCCCAGGGGCATGATTTGAACAAATTTGTATAGGACCACTATACAATGTTATATACCAAAATATGAAACCTCTAGGCATTGCGGTTTCAGAGAAGAAGAATTTAAAAGGCTATTTAAGTCCATATAAACCATGTGACCCCGTGGGTGTGGTCAGTTTTGACCCAAGGGGCATAAATTTTGTAGAGGACCACTATAGGATGTTATATACCAAATATGAAACCTCTGGGCCTTGCGGTTTCAGAGAAGATTTTTAAAGACATTTTGCAATTTAAGTTTATATAAACCATGTGACCCCCGGGGGGTGGCCAGCTTTAACCCCAGTGGCATAATTTGAACAATCTTTGTAGAGGGCCACTATAAGATGTTACATACCAAATACAAAACCTCTGGGTCTTGCGGTTTCAGAGGATAAAATTTTAAAAGTCATTTTGCTATTTATTCTATATTAACCATGTGACCCCTGTGGTGTGGTCCGTTTTGACGACAGAGGCATAATTTGAGCAAACTTTGTAGAGGACCACTATAAGATGATACATACACAATAAGAAATCTCTGGGTCTTGCGGTTTCAGGGGAGAAGATTTTTGAAGTCATTTGCAATATATTCCATATAAACAATGTGACCCCCCGGGCGTGGCCCGTTTTCACCCCAGGGGCACAATTTCAACAGTCTTTGTAGAAGGACAACTAGAAAATGTCACATATCAAAAATGAAACCTCTGGGCCTTTCGGTTTCAGAGGCGAAGATTTTTAAAGTCATTTTCCTATATATTTTATATCAACCATGTGACCCCCAGGGCGTGGCCCGTTTTGACACCAGGGGTATAAGTTGAACAATCGTTGTAGATGATTGCTATAGGATGATATACACCAAATACGAAATCTCAGGGCCTTACGGTTTCAGAGGAGATTTTTAAAGTCATTTTCGTATATATTCTATATAAACCATGTGACCCATGGGGCGTGTTCCGTTTTGACGCCAGGGGCATAATTTGAAAAAACTTTGTAGAGGACCACTATAGGATGATACATGCAAAATAAGAAATCTCTGGGCCTTGCGGTTTCAGAGGAGAAGATATTTTTAAATCATTAACCTATATATTCTATATAAACCATGTGACCCCCAGGGCGTGGCTTGTTTTGACCCCAGGGGCATAATTTAAAAATCTTTGTAGAGGACCACTGGAGGATGTCACATATCAAATATGAAAGCTCTGAGTCTTGCGGTTTCATAGAAGAAGATTTTAAAAGTTTTCACTTTTTAAATCTATTTTTAGCTCTGGTGACCTACATATTCAGCGGACCGGAAAGATTTCAACAACTTTGAAAGAGGTCCACTGAAGGATCATTCCTGTGAAGTTTGGTGAAAATCTGCCAAGCGGTTTAGGAGGAGATTTTGTTTGAATGAAAAGTTGATGACGCACGCACACACGCACGCACACACGCACGCACTCACGCACGCACGCACGCACGACGGACAACGGGCGATCACAAAAACTCACCATGAGCACTTTGTGCTCAGGTGAGCTAAAAATACCTCCATGTCAGAAATTATTAATCTCCAGAATTTGACATTTGACCTTAAACCGGGACACATCATTTTGTCTTGAGGAATAATAACCTGAAGTAATATTAAATTTCTTCCAGCGTTAAAAAGTTGACCTTGAATTGTGACCTTGACCTTTGACTGACGCGCATGTGTCACGCACGCGACACGTCGTCTTGTCTCATGGGGAATAATAATCTGAAGTTATATATTAAAATACTTCCATGCATTTTCAAGTTATGTAGTGGAAACGAAATACAATTATTATACATTTTACCTTCAATTATGACATTAACCTTTGACAGATGAGCATGGGTCATGTACGCGACACTTCGTCTGATCTTGGGGAATAATTATCTTTATTTATATTTAAATCCTTCCATGCATTATAAAGTTATGGAGCGGAAACCAAATTTGAACGGACGGACGTATTGATCTCAGACACGCGATTCTTAATTTCCTATATAGCCCCCACTTTTAAAAAAAGGTATAATGAAAACTCACATGCGCCGAACCTGGAATTTAACCCGGCCACTTTATTTGTGAATCTAATACATAAACAGCATTCTAGCCGCAGCCGATTTCTTGATGACGATGCTGTTACAGGTTTATGCAAATTCCGTGTCTTAGTATTCATTTATTCGAGGACTTACATGTGGCCCGATGACAAAATAGAACGGGCTTTCGTGGACAATCGTAATTAGTTAAATACATGTAACCAACGCTACGTGAACATTATAGGCAAATGTTTGTAGCCGCACCTTCGCGGGAATCAAGTATAGCGCACGACGCTAATTCGGTGTACATTTGCGTACGCTTCATGTCTGAAAGAAATTGGTATTGATTGAAATTTCGGTTTTTCCTCAAGCATCTGAACTGAGGAACATGGGCGACGTAGAATTACGTTATGGGTGTCTTTCAACGAGTACCCATTGATATTTTGCGAAATAAAATGATGCGTGTCATTGGAAAACCGGGCTTATTGCATGTACGTAAAAATTAGCCTATTCCTGGACGCCACTTTCCGCTTTTATGGTATTTTCTGTTTCAAGGAAGTCCCTTCTTAACATAAATCCACTGTAGTCGTAAAGTGTCGTCCCGAATAAACCTGTGCGGACTGCCCAGGCTAATCCGGGACGACACTTTACGTACATGCATTTAGCCCGGTTTTCCCAGGACACGCCACAAATGTGTTTTGGGGATGCACATATATCACATCAATGCTTGTTTTGCATGCTAACAGGTGTTTATTCTGGGTCACATACTATAATTTTATTTGTCAAAGATTTTTTAATAACCCTTAGTAAATATTTTGGCGCACTCATCAAACGGTCAAAAAGAGATATCATTTTGATGTAAAGTAGACTCCATTACTTATGAGTTTCACTATGTAATGTAAGTGCCACAATAATTATTACATAAGTGATTTTTTTCGGCGTTGCTGTCTAAGATCACTTTTGACCTAGATTTCTTGCGATAATTATGCAGCGAGAAAATTGAATGCCAATAGAATTGGGCAAATTTTCTAATTTTAGGGAACGCAAACTACAAACAATGGTTTAACGTATACCAATAAACGCTGCTTACTTTTGGGGATACAAAATTTACATTATTGTTTACATAAGCGGTTAAATTAAAGATAAAATATATCTTCGATAAAGTGGTAAATTTCTGGTATTTTTCTGATAAATAAGCAAAACAAATATTAGCAAATTTGATTGAGCTTATATTTCCTATTATTTTATCATTGGGTAAAAATATTATTGTAAGCTGTAACCGATGTCGTCCCCATGAATTAATTCTAGCGAGTACAACTTAATCATAAACCCGAGAATTGCAATAAATGGAGAATTCATAAACTTACTGCTCATTCATTCCCGCTTTTATTTTCTGACAATGTTAACTGGTTAAATTTGCCTGACAAATTCATGTATCAATTATGTTTTAGTAAATTTAGCTTATTCATATATCAGTGGTGAACACATGGGGCGGTATATGATCGGTTTATTCACGGTACAGATATTAATAAATATTGAGTTTATCTCAAATTAATTTTGGGGGCCGATACGTTTTCTTATAGTGTCCAAAACATCAAGTGTCCGAGAAGTCTCCTTAGTAGGGACCGAAACATCTGGGGCCTGAGAAGTCTCTTTAGTAGGGAACGAAAAATATGGGGTCCGTGAAGTCACAGCTTGGTCCTCTTGTATTATATTTTGTGCAAAAAAATGACATCTCAATATTAATTTCTACGCCGATTGTCTTTTTTAAAGACATTTCTTGTTAAAAAAAATTGGTCATGAGGATGCACATTTTAAACATCGATATTTTTTGGGACAAATTAAGTCAGAATAATGCAGGACGTACATGAAAAATTATCACTGATATAAAGTTTAACCAAATATTATTATATATGACACGTCTCAAGTTTAGATCAACGATTTTGTTAGTGCATTGCAATAACAGGCATGTGATGTTAGTTAAAATTCCTGGACATGTTTCCTTGTTTGCTTTATAAAAAATGAAATTAACGATGAATGGTAAAATTGGATGTAATATCTTGATCCGAAAGTACATATGAAGTAAATATAACTGCATCATATATCATGACGACGTTTCAAAAGCATCATACTAGTTATATTGTATGCAGCAAACATAATAAAGTCACGATATACTTAAATTATCGTCAAAACATTGTTTGTTTTAATTTAAACAACACATTATTGACAAATACACCTACCTGTATCAGTAAGACATGCTCAGATTTGTTTAATTCCAGTGTCGTTCATGTCACGTTACGAAATATGTCCTCTGTTTAATTGCGTTGGAAGACAAACTGTAGATCAAAGGCGTGCACGTTTCCATGGTAATGGATATCTTGATAGTTATAAATCCGATACTATGTAAACGCCGCGCGTGCCGTAAGGAAATCACATGAATAATAAAACATGATCACAAGTTATCAACGATCAGTCTCTGCACTTCTCGTGTGAGAAGTATGTGAGTTAATTATTTCGGTTTCACACCAAGTATTGATTAAGAGTTTATAGAGAATCCCTGTCCATAACTCACACCTGTGGATCGTTTATCACGCTTGTGTTGAACTCACCGCAACTATTTCCATAGCAATGCAATCGATGGCCAACCTGTTTGTGCATGATTAATTCAAACACACATTGATACAACCTGCTATTACGGCGTATTGATCACTTGAAATCTAACGCAACACAGCCAGCTTATACCAACCGAGAAAGTGGTAAGCTTTGCAAATTTGCAAATAAGACGAACATTAGCAACGTTGCTATGGAAACAGATTCCAATAGTCACTCAGGAAAATATCGCTGTATTAGGAAATCAGACTTGGCGCATGGCAAAGTAAATGATGAACCTCAATCGATCAAGCATCAGGCGCAGCCAACTCTGAGCAATATTTATTGGCTGCTGAAAAACATTCATCTCTTCGGACATTGCACAGCAATCCGAGCCACCTTGATCATTCAGCAAACTGTGATAGCGAACGGTGAAATGCGTAAATAGAAACATACGAACGTACATATGCTGTATATGTGCGTACGTGCGAATGTCCATACAAATATGAATCATAGAAATCAACGTATATGTACGTAGTGTACTATATACACAAACACACACACACGCACGCATGCACGCACACAGTGCACCGGCAGACACACGCACACACGCACGCACGCACGCGGCACACCGGCAGACAAACGCACACACACGCATGCATGCAGGTAAGCATACAAACATAGCAAAAATAATTTCTTCAGCTAAATTATCCCTGGTTTAACCCTATACCATCACACAAATATAATTTATATATATGCATTGGGTGATATAGAAATCATTTTAATATAAAATATGTGCTCTAATTAAAATGCATAATGTAGTGGCTAAAAAGGAACTACCGTAAAAGCTCTATGTTTTCGGACACTTAAAAATAATTAAAAAAATTCGTGTCCAAAAATGTGGATACACAAAAATATTCACAAATTACAGGTGTCCGAAAATTTATAGACACTATGACAGTATTGCAATTACGTTCGGATATGTCCGGTGTATAACGATTTTTTTTGCCGAATATACACGGATAGTGTCAATTAATGATTGCGCGTGCGTGTTAAACACCACGCCGAACAGTATCCCCTTTGTACACTCACTTGTATTCGTAGCATTTTTTTTAGTTTTTTGCTTAATAGTACCGCTGAACTTTTATTTGATTCAGAATATCATGTCAGAATAATTAATGCATGTTTTTTTTGCTTTTCATACAGGTAAACTTTTATTTGAATCTGAATCTGTCTGAATGATGAACGTATGTTATGTTTGTTATCAATTATTGAAATGAAATAAACGAAATTAATCAGTATCCACTAATTTCATTGCGTTGCGTCGTCTTTCAAGCTTTGTGGTGAATGCAATTTCACAGCTTTGTTATCGCGTACCTGAAACTACTTTAAACACCAACTGTGAATAAAATAAGCAGAATTTAAGTAATTAAGGCTAGGTAAGACTGGTTCCTAAATTCGATAATGTCAACAGAATATTGAAATACGATATTACTACTGGTATACATGATCGGGTAAACTCATTATTGATGACAAATGTCTCTTTATAAAATAACGCTAATGTAACGGTCCACCGCCTCCACTCATTCATCTGTAAGGTGTTAAGACCTTCATCCGGTTGTAAAAACATGTGCGATGTGTCATCGGATTAAAGCAAACAGGTTAAAATTCGGCTAAAATACCACTCTCATCATTACTTATGGTTTAAAATCAGGATGTCCGAAAATATATAGTGACACACAATAATTATTTTGGCT
This sequence comes from Congeria kusceri, assembly GCA_027627225.1. Lineage (NCBI taxonomy): Eukaryota > Metazoa > Mollusca > Bivalvia > Myida > Dreissenidae > Congeria > Congeria kusceri. The sequence goes on from CM051036.1 coordinate 33,182,386, forward strand.
AAAAAAGAGGGTGTCCGAAAATGTATAGTGTCCGAAAACATAGAGCTTTTATGGTAAGTGCCTAATCAATGAATACATGTATAGTACACTCACGCGAAAGCACGCACACACCGCCACGCACACGCACACACGCGCGTACCCACGCACACACATGCAAGCAAGCGAGCACTGTAGGGTCATATTTTTCACAAATCATGTTTTTCACACGCATGTGAAAAATAGGATCTCATGTGTCACATTTATAAGTGTGAAGAATGTGATTGGCTATAAAGGGGGTCTGCGAACGGATCACAATTTTCACATATTTTTATTTTGTGGTGAAATAATGTCGCGACAATCGATGAAATCATTATTTGGTGCATAATTATACAGTAATCATCGTCATCATCTGTAACATCATCATCGTCATAATCATCATCATCATCATTATCATCATCATCATCATAACCATCATCATCACCATCATCATCCTCATCCTCAACATCGTCATCGTCATCGTCATCGTAATTATTCTTGTCATCACCATTATTATCATTATCAACTCAGCATCAGTATTGTCATCACTATGAGAAACGAAGCCCTATTTAGGAGCTACTAATGTATGCATGCGCTTAATCGTAAGTCAATACGTTTGTACGGTCTAATTAGGAGATAGAAATGCATACTCGCGTACGTCCATACGAACGTACACCTTTTTATTGGGATATTAACCAGTGCACGCATCCTAACGTACGTACAAACAAACGTTATATTTTTTTTTTAACCAAAATAACCCTGCATATGTCCGCCCGAACTAGAATATACGTATATATACAGGGACGGTACTATATCAATGACCTTATTAGAAACTCCGCACATGTTGATACGTACTTTTGGACAGTACAGTAGCGTAGCGCACCGTACCTCCCGTATCGTATCGTACCTAACCGTACCGTACCGCACTGCACCTTTCTATATACTATACCATACATGCCCTGCCCTGCCCTGCCCTGTCCTGCCCTGCCAAGCCATACCATACTATGTCATGCCATGCCATGCCATGCCTTACCATACCAAACCGTACCGTATTTAACCGCCCGGTACCGTGCCGTGCCATATCGTACCATACCATGCATACCGTACCGTACCGTAAATCACCCCTTTTTTTTCGGGCACATACAGTGTGAAAAATAGGATTATGATGTAACAAATTTACTTTTTTGAAAATTTGAACATTTTCTTTTCATGTGTGAAGAATACGATCTGAGTGCATATAAAAAACTTGACACGATCATAAAATTCACAGAAAATGTGAAGAATGAGATTGCGATGTGTGAAGAATAAGATCCTATTTTTCACACCTGTGAAACATGAGATCCTATTTTTCACACGTGTGAATGATATGATTTGTGAAAAATATGGTCCTACAGAGCACATTTCCTTGCTACAAGGTTAATTCAAATATATCGTATTGATACGTCTCTGGTTTATCAGTCATTATATGGCTATATACAGATTCGTATTCGCCCATTCAAACAATTGTCTGTCTGTCGTATATTATATAATAGTATGTACGTTTTAAAAAGTACATGTATATGTCAAAACTAAATCAAAAATATTTCTTCTTATTAAAATGCATACTATAGCTTAACCTTAATTAATCACGTAAGTGATAAAAAGAAATTGTAACTCGTGAAATAAACATTGTTTACATTTATTATATAAGACTTAAAAGTATAGTACGATTTTATTGACCTGGCACTCATTAATATCCGGTTGCGCTCGGTTGTTTTATTTCTATCGGTTTAACGTTTATCAAGCGTGTAAAGCACGGATTTAATAGTCACATAACACAAAACCCATCAACAAGTGTCAGGAAGAATAGCGCGATGGATAGTGTTTTAGACTTTAGAATCACAATGACTGTGGTTCGAATCAGTAGTGTTTCTACTGTAAGAACACACTGTTAATAACACCATTTAAGGAACGCCATTTAAGGTACTAGTGAAACGCTGAACACCATTGACGGTAAATCTATCTTTATTCACATCTGAATTCCACGAGCATACAATTCTAACTCCCTGCTATCGCAGAGGCATTCAAGCAATGGGCGTGTCATGACTGTAGGCGTGGCCAGTGCACGCTACACCACAATCCCTTTTTTTTTTATAAACCATTAATAATGCAAACACACAATTAAACAAACATATACAATGCATTCACATTTGATAAAACAAGATAAAACACTTCTTCAACAACAAATAACGCATTGTATTTTATCAAACGATCATGCTAAAAAAGATATCAAAATAAAACATGACAGTTTTGCACACGTTGATAAAGTATCATGCTGCTAGCAAGTCTAATGTTCTAATACAATTCGCATTAAACTTCGTCTGACATTAACTAGCAAACAACCTGACCGTTTATCAATTTCATTCTATAGCCCATTTGATACCCTAATGCTGATGCAAGTGTCAGTCTAAATGAAATTTACTGGCAAATGTGTTTACAAGCACAGCGCAGTTTCTGATTTACAACATTAAATTATCACGCTAATTAACCAAAACTCTTAAGTCATGGCGTAGTCGTTGAATTTCTCAGGCATTTTTCAAACCCTATTCGGCCTATCGTTTTCATAATTTATTACTGAATGTTCGCTATTTAGAACATTTTCATTAATTGAAATATTTGATTCTGAGTCAGTCTGAAGCAGGTTTCGTTCATTCAGTTTTCTCATGTGAGTCACATTCCGCCGGTATTCGGTACCGTCGGTGTCGGCTCGAACAACGACACTATTTCCGCTCTTACTAACTACCGTATATTTATCAGAACTGAACGGCGTATCAAGTTTATTCTTCCGAGTTTGCTTTAGAAGCACTCTGACTCCTGACACAATTAAACTGTTTCCCTTTTCCCTTTTGTTCGGAATCCCGATCACGGATTTCACTATCTTCCCGCCTAAATGTATTAATTTCAGGAACACGCGTTCTGATTTTACCACCGTTCAGCATCTCAGCAGGCGACATGCCAGTCACTGAGTGCGGTGTGCTTCGATACATTATCAGGTAATCATTGAGATCTAATTTCCAATTACGATTCTGACTTTGAGAGATGCGTAGCCGCTTGAGAATTGACCGTTTTTGTCGTTCAACCTCCCCGTTTGCTTGAGACCACAAAGGGGTATTTCAGCGGTGTTCAATGCCTTGTGATTTCAAGAAATGTTCGAAGTACTCGCACACAAAACTACTTGCATCGTCTGTTCGCATAGACAATGGCAAGCCATGAGTCGAAAACCATTTGCTCAAAATAGACGCAAGTTTCTCGCTCGTAATAGTTTTGGTCACCTCAAGCACAACATATTGACTATAATAGTCAACACAAACAAATATGTAGTCACTCGATGGTAACGGCCCTAACACATCCGCCGCTAAGTCTTGCCACGGGGCATTTGGGAGTTCTGTTCTTGTCTTTGGTTCGGGATACGATGGCTGGCAAGCCATAACACGTCTTACAATAATTTTCGATTTCTTTATCATTACCTGGCCACCATACTTTTGTCCTCAAATTGCTTTTCATAGACACGATTCCTGGATGACCTATGTGACATAAGTCTAAAAACACGCGCTTGCGTAATTCTCGCGGGACAACAATTCACGTAGCCCTCAGTACTAAGTAACCAATTACGCACAGTTCATCCTTGATATATATGAAATGGTTTTGCTCATTTTTATCCTATGTCCCATACGTCAGGCAGCATCGTAATCTGCTTATCTCAACATCACGACATGATACATCCTCAATTTCTCGAGTGGTTATTGCGCTTGGCGTTGCTTCGCGCGCAACAAATTTAACATATTCATGGTCATCTATATCGTCTTTGAACTGTGCTTGAGCGGAAGTCGTGACAGTGCATCTGCAATATTGTATCGACCGTTCAAATGTTTAACCGTAAATCGATACGGTTGCAGCCTAAGTACCCATCGTTCAAGTCTTGCGCAGGGTTTTGACCTTGGACCATAAATGAATTAAAGTGGCTTGTGGTCAGTAAGGAGCTCGAACTCTATACCATAAAGCCACGAGTGAAAACGCTCTAGCTACCACACCACGCTTAACCCTTCCTTTTCAGTTTATGAGTATCTCCTCTCAACATAAGTTAAACTCGTACTTGCGTAACTAATAACGCGATTCTCGCCATTTTGTACCTGCACAAGCACGGAACCTAGTTCAACCGGACTCGCGTCAACTATGACCTTAGTCGGCGCGCTTTTGTCATAATTATCCAGAGTTTCGGCACTAGCTAGCCTTTTTTTCAATTCATCGAACGCGCTCCGATGAGACCGACCCCATTTAAACACCGCGTTTTTCCTCAACATATCATTCAACGGCGCGGCTATGGTAGACAGACTCGGTATGAATCTCGCACAATATTTTACTAAACCGAGGAAAAACTACGAACTTCACTCGCGTTTCGCGGCTCGCTAGCGTCCACTACAGCGTCGACCTTGACCTGAGTTGCCCCTATCCCTCGCTCAGACAGCTCATGACCCATAAACACTAACTTATTCATGTAAAACTGACACTTGTCCTTATTTAACGTAAATCCTTTGTCTCTTAGTACACGTAGCACATTATTTAAACATTTATCATGTTCCTGTTTTGTAGAACTATGGACAATAATATCGTCAGCAATGTTATGCACACCCTCGCAGCCTTGCAATGTTTGTTGCAAAATCATTTGGTAAATTTCTGGCGCACACGTAATTCCAAACATCAGGCGTTTATACCTGTATAATCCACCGTGTGTTGTAAACGTCGTGATTTCTCGTGATTCTGGGGAAAGGTCGATCTGATGGTAAGCATTGTTTATGTCCAGTTTACTGAAATATTTGCTGTTGTTGAGTTCCTGCAACACTTCGTCCACTGTCGGTATCGGGTACCTGGTCCGTTGTATGGCGCGGTTTGCCTGTCTCATGTCCACACAGGTACGAATGTCACCATCATTCTTTGGTATTACGACGACAGGTGACACCCACTTCGATGGTCCGCTGACTGATTCAATGAAGTCAAAGTCGAGTAGTTCCTTGAGTTTAGCGTCCAACTTCTCCCACAACTGGTATGGCACACGTCTTGTTGCTTGTACTACGGGCTTCACAGACTGGTCGATTGACACTTCAAGTTGATAATCATTAAGTTTTGCAAGTCCCGTCAATAGTACGCTGTACCGAGTGACGACATCTGGAACTTCCGGTTTTTCCATTTGGCACACAATTTTAAGTACGCCCAACCTCATAGCTGTATCACAGCTTAATAAGGATTGTCCAGATCCTTCAATGACAACAAATTCTGTATCATCCACCGCTACTTCCTTGTAGATAATAGTCGCCCAAAACACTCCAGCTGTCTTTAGCGGTTCCTTGGAGCCATATGCATATAGCTCAGTTTTCCAGGGCTCGTTTCTGCATTTTATTCCATTGCTTTTTAAGAATTCCCAAGTTTTTATATATATACAATATTGCACCTGGAGCCGGAGTCAATTGTCACTTTGGTTTGCACTCCACCAATTTCGATCATTATCGACGTTGCCGTAGGATATTTTCTCTGTACTGTAAATATAAATTGGTTCCTGTCCTCTGGTGTGTCTTCAACTTGGCGTACGGTACGCGGCTTCCTTTTCGATTTTTCCGCTGACCTACATTTTACCGCAAATGTCCTATTTTGTTACAATTGTTACAGCGCTTGCCACGCGCTGAGCACGTACTGTTTTTGGCTATGTGTCCTTTCTTCCCACACTTAATGCATTCAATGTCCCGTTGTTTCCGGTCTTTCGATTTCTGCATAGACATTTTGTTAACAGAATGGTGAATTTGCTTTATACAGCTCGCTTGTTGATTAGCGTCTTTAAATGTTCTCGCAATCTCACGCAGCTGTATCAACGTCAAATCACGACCACGTTGGAGTAACGTCCGCCTCAACTCACTCGAGTTACATTTCTCAATAACCTGATCTCTAGTATAATTTGCTCGTCGATGTTATGAAATTCACATGTCTCCGCTTTCTGTCGAAGTATTGTGATATACTGATCGACAGATTCCGTCGGCGATTGTTCAAGTTTCCGGAACATGTGTCTCTCGTAAGGCACATTTGATTGCGGCGCGAAATGGTTGCCCAGATGTTCGGTGACTCTAGCATACACATTGCATCCTTCTCCTTCGGGCAAAGTGTAGAAGATGTCCTGCACATCCATTCCCGCCATGTGAAGCAGTAATGCTCGTTTGCGTTCATTGTTCTTTATGCCCTTCCCGACCACATACAACTCGAACGCTCGAAACCACCGTTTCCACTTAGCCGCTAATCCCGATGACTCGCCACGCACATCAAATCTCGGCAAATAGTCACTTTCTCGTTCCATGATTTTACTGTTAAATGTCCAATTTTATTTTAATCCTCGTCGCCAAATGTAGTGTTTCTACTTTAAGAACACGCTGTTAATAACACCATTTAAGGAACGCAATTTAAGGTACTAGTGAAACGCTGAACACCATTGACGGTAAATCTATCTTTATTCACATCTGAACTCCACGAGCATACAATTCTAACTCCCTGCTATCGCAGAGGCATTCAAGCAATGGGCGTGTCATGACTGTTGGCGTGGCGAGTGCACGCTACAGAATCCAGCCAAAATCTTTCTTTTTTCTTATTTTCTTTTACTTCAACATCACTTATTCTCGTGACATGTTTTCTTAATTTTGTTTTCCTTCCTTTTTTATGTTTCTTAGTTTAATTATTTTATCTACATAAAAATGCATACACAAAGACTTTGTTTCTCTGGCAGTATCGAGGCAGCTCTCCCTTGTGACATAATCGAGATTGATGATGAGATTCCGTGTCATGACACCTCAGCAAAATGATCCATTAAATAAAAAAATAAAAATAAAAATAATAAATTAAAACTGCCTATTCTGGGATTCGAACCTTTGCGTAATTACCCTGCACTACAGTATCAACTGTTACGTGGTAAGGATTTACTAAACACATATTCATGTCTGAGTCTCCTATCTTGGTTAGTAGCTTAAAATAGATTTACGAAAATACACGGAATATTCATGAGTGCCAGGTCAATAAAATCGCACAATACAAGACCGACATTAAATCGATCACAAAAGCAATGTATTCTGGTACCTGATCTTTACTTACTTCGTGGAAGCAATGCTGCTAGGTTAAAAGAGTTGGTGGAGTGTAACCATCTATCGATCATATGATTCAAGAAATATCACGTGATTTTCAAAATGGCGACCACCATGAAGACGTTATTATTCCATTTCGTGTTTATCGTTATGTGTTTGTCTTGGAGCGTGGAAACAAAAACTCCTAATTTCATAATAATGCTTATGGATGATGTAAGTTTTAGCACCTCTTTTCAATCGATGTCATTATATATTTACATTTAAGTATCTGTCGTTTTGGCGAGTACAGTGACAAGCTTAAATACACAAATTCACAATATCATAAATTCATAATTGATGTAAAACAGCTCTGGGGAAAACTCAGTTGTGGAAAGGAAACGCAACTTAAATATAGCACTTATAAGGTTAAAACAAGCCTTTGTTGTTTAAAATGTTCAAGAAGTTATAGTTTGCAGTTAGTTGAATTTGGTAGTGTAGTTTTAATTTACAAACTATTGCTCATAGTCATAGGCGAGGGTCATACATTAATGGTGTTCAATAGTTATATTACTTTGTCGTTATTTTATAAAAATTAAATACCATTATTAACTGACCCATTAATGTGGTTACATTTGTGCTCTCTATTAGAGACACGTCGTTGTAATGTCACATTCTGTTATGGCCCAAATTCATGCTGTAACCATGCAGGATTTACTCTCCAAGCAATATGGGAACAACAGCATGTGGGACAACATGTTGTTGTTGGGTGCAAATAAAAGAACAGAATAAATGCAAGCTGAAAACAACAACAACTTAGCATGCTGTTTAAATGGGTAGGCATTAGGGTGTTATATACTGTTTGTTTTCCCTGTCATTACCTACCTGAACCAATGGAAAAAACGTTTATTAAGTAGCGTAAAGGAATTTCATTAAATGTTATATGTAAACTTTGTAGCATACTTTGACAGAACTATGTTAGTTATTTCACCAGCCCGCAGGGCGAGATTAAATAATCAACATATTGAGGTCAAGGTGTGCTACAGGTGTTTTATACCATATTAACGTATCACATTGCAACTTTCCACGATGCCCATCCCATAGGCATTTCCAAAACATCATGTGATGTCTTACAAGCTTGGTATGTGTGTCAAGCATGTGTGTTGTTTCCAAATTTAGCGCTGTCGAATGTGGAAGCTTACCGTCAATAAGTATTGTGCGTATAAATTAAAACTAAATTTAAATATACTGCGCATTATTTATTGCTCGATAAGCTTGCATATTAGGTTCCTGTTTTAATATCACAGTTATTGAATACAGCAGAACAAAGAGAACTCTCAAGTATGGTATAATTATATATTTCAACATGGTTGGCAACTTACCATTAATAACAAAACAAAACACATTTATAATTAGTGCATCCCATATTAATTAGACACTAACAAGCATAATGAAGACTGAATTCTTTATGATTTAATAGAGAAAGGTCTAGGATCAGTTCAACCTTTTATAATATATTGGTTTTTAAACATAGTCTATTCATTTGCCATTTAATATATGCCACAAAATATTGATTTTCAAAAGATATTCAACATTCATGAGTTGACCAGCAAAGAGGGGCAGCAATCTGGAACCAAAAGGGAGTACAGGTATGTTGCAACAGTAGCAACACCCTGTTATTTAGCTCTGGATCTTTCCCTATGATTTAAAAACTCACAATCAAAATAACACAATGTTTATTTGTACAGGCTATGAGAGGGGAAACGACTATAACTACCCAGTAAATGACAGTTTCCTCAGTTGTTTAAATAAGTACAATCCCATAAGCTCTGCACTAGTAAAATTTTTATCCATGCTTGCTCAGATTCTCAGTTTTATATAGCAAGGCGGGGGGGGGGGGGGGAATATTTTCTTGCTCGCAAGTAAAAATGTAAAAATTTGGGCTTGTTTGGCCAAACTGCAAATTTTAATTAAATGCTGCCTTACAGCAGATTCATATTTCACCCTAATGCATATTCTTTTCCTCATTTAACTTTTTAAAACAAACTGGTTTTCCAGATGGGCTGGGGTGACTTAGGTGTGTTTGGTGAACCAAACAGAGAGACGACCAACCTGGACCAGCTGGCCAAGGAAGGGATGATCTTTCCCAGCTTCTACTCAGCCAACCCACTGTGCTCTCCATGTATGTACCCGCTAGTTTCATGTGTTAAGAATAGGGAGATATAATTAACACAACACTCTAGAATGTTTATTAATTATTTGAATTATTTTGAATTTAATAAAAAAAAATCTAAGATCAAGAAAGGTACAGTGTATTGCTCAAAATAGGCCTATGGAGGCTGGACTAATTTGTATATTGTCTCTTCATCTTCAGCCAAATATTTGCAAAAATATATTTACTTTCTAAAGATTTCCAAGATTCCTGAGTTAAACATGCCTGAGGGGCAGCAAAACGACTCGGGACAAGTTGTTCCACAATGGATTGTTTTAATTTAATTTATGAACATAACTTTTTGTTGTCCTGAAAAAGGCCTTTCATTATTACAGCAAGAGCAGCATTGTTATCAGGACGGCTTCCAATAAGAAATGGTTTCTACACGTCCAATGATCATGCAAGAAATGGTAAATTTGCCTTGGGTTTTCATTAGGCATAAAAAAAAGTTATGTTTGTTTCTGGTTACCCGACCTACCTTTAAAAAAAGCCTTTACCCAAGAACATTTTATTGAGTGGGTCTGATATTTTTTTGTGTATTTTACTTTTTTTCCAATAATTAAATGTGTTTTGGCTATATAAGTGTTTTGTTTTGATAGAAACAATGTTTTATGATATTAGAGACATGTTTTGAATATTCAGTTTTAGAATCTTCAAGCTAATATTGTTTTATGTAATCTATTATAGCTATATCGATTCTTTTTGAAAACTTTCATATTTGTATTAAATTGTATATGGTTATACAACATGCTATTCTGTACATGTATATATTTACCTATATTAATTCATGTTGAAATTTATCATAAATGTTTATTATTGATTATACAAATTGCAGTATGTATATATTTGCTCGTTTGTTCAATATTTATGCTAATTCATTTGTGTATATAAGTTAATCTTTTTATCTATGGAGGAATAAAAGGAATCTATTTATCTACCTACCTACCTACCCAAATTTGTTTGGGCATGTAACCTGAAACAAACATTATTTTTTGTACGCCTTAAATAGTTTAATCAGATAGTGAACAATTTCAGTAGAATGTCTATTAATTGATGTGCACAATTATTTTATATTGAATAAGAACAGTCACAATAAGGTTTATATATAATGGGAAAAAAATAAGAACAGTCACAATAAGGTTTATATATAATGGGAAAAAAGTTTTGGCATTCTGAGATAAAAATCGATTTATAAAATGGGTAATGTATGTTTGACCCTTTTCATGTTTACATTTTGATATCGGAATCGTATTTTGTATAACATAGTTTACACACGTTTACTTACGAAGCAGAATAGCCCAATTGGTTAAAGCGCTGTCTACTGTCATTCGTTTGTATGGCTCCTAAGTAGTGAGTTTGATACCCACTCGGGGATTTAATTTTGCTGATTTATTTTATCAGATATGAAATTACATGTATGTATTATACTATTTATTCTTTATTTATTGTACATGTCTTAGTTAAACGCATTTCCATTATCTAATATCTTTTATAGTGCAATATGAAACCAAATTTTCTTTGACCTAGTCCCTTTAATTAAACATGTATTAGCTATCACACCTTAGTGCTATGTAATGGTCATACACATTGCTGTTGCCAGTAAAGTATTGAAGTGAGTGGTCAGCGTGACAATTCAAGGTTATAAGTGAGTGGTCAGCGTGACAATTTAAGGTTATAAGTGAGTGGTCAGCGTGACAATTCAAGGTTATAAGTGAGTGGTCAGCGTGACAATTCAAGGTTATAAGTGAGTGGTCAGCGTGACAATTCAAGGTTATAATTGAGTGGTCAGCGTGACAATTCAAGGTTATAAGTGAGTGGTCAGCGTGACAATTCAAGGTTATAAGTGAGTGGTCAGCGTGACAATTCAAGGTTATAAGTGAGTGGTCAGCGTGACAATTCAAGGTTATAAGTGAGTGGTCAGCGTGACAATTCAAGGTTATCACCCCTGATTGCCTTTGGAAATCTGTGGTTACCATTTGGGATAATATGGCTACAACTATTGAAGACTGTTTAGCAAGTAACTACTCAGTGGATAGTGAGAATTATCAAAAAATATAAGGGGGTCATCTGAATATGGCTAGATATTAACTTTCCAAGGTTTATTTCCCTATCCATTTTTGATAGAAGCCTTATTAAAGGTATCTTGCACAAACATAATGTAAAAAAATTCATGCATTTTCTCCTCAAATGCACACATTTAAACTGTATTCCTTTATGACATAATTGTACTGTATTTCTATATAAAACATCGGGCAGCCAGTCTTTTGAGAGATAGGTCTAAATCATTGTGCGGGTTTTAAAGCTCCATTTAAAATACTAAATATACAAAAAGAAATAAAATAACATTTTATCCATAACATCAAGAATACAACTATACTATGCTTAGGTTAATAAATTGATCAGGTAAAAACATAAAGACTATTGTATTAATCAAATGTCTATTTATTTATAAATTCAGGTAAATGTAAAAAGAATCGATGTAAACACATAAATATTTATTATATTCATGAGTTTGTTTTTATGTTATAAATTGGTGATTATGTTTATCAATTGGCATTTTGAAGTTGAAAATACATGCAAATATTTCATTATAAGATGTGACTTCACATACTTTACTAAGTTTATTTTCACAAATGACACATTTATTTATCCCCTCCTAAACTGTTTTTAAAAAGTTTGAAATAAAAACAAGAATCATCAGTTTTCCTTTGAAACCACATACACATTGTCAGTTTAAAATTTTTCAATAATGTAATTTCCCTGAGTGTGTTTTTTCAGCATACACCCCACAAGAGATAATGGGGGGCATCCCAGACTATGAGGTTCTACTGCCGGAGATTCTACAGGAGGCCGGTTATAGGAACAAAATCATTGGCAAATGGTAATACATTGATTTCTTTTCTTTTAAGGACATTGTGGTCTAGTTATGCCCCTCATAGAAGATTGTGGGGTAAATTTGTTTGTTGATGTCGGTCAGTCTGTCAGTCTGTAGATCACTTTCGTTCCAATCTCTTAGTCCAACAGTTTTCATCCGATCTTCACCAACTACATCAAAATGTTTGTAGGCATAATATTGCGGCCAAGGTCGATAATCAGCCAAACTGTCCCAGGAATTGTGGAGTTATGGCACTTGAAATGTCTAAAATCTGCCCTTTTCGCTGTTTAGCTAAGTCGAACAGTTTTCATCCGATCTTCACCAAACTTGATATTTTAAAGATTGCTTATAACCTAGAGGGAGCATACCGGTTTTACAAATAGCTCTTGTAGTACTTTAATTTGCTTAAATCCATAGGAGTGTTTGGCTATAGGAACAAGATCATTGGTAAAGGATAAATACTGAATCCTTCAAAGCAAACTCTAACGCAGGCTAAGGGTCTTGTGGTAACTAACCCTGCTTCAGTCCACATGAGTAGGTGGCTATGGGAGCAAGGTCATTGGCAAATGATAAATACTGACTCCTTCAATCTCAGTCCTAGTCTGGGATGTTGGTCGTTTGGTAGCAAACATTGCGTTAAACCACTGAAGTCGGCTACAGAAACATGATCATTGTCAAACGTTAAAAATGCAAGCCACAGCCTGGGTTGAGGGTTTTGGACCTGTGGTGTGGGTCTCTATTCATATAGCTTCTTTGTAAAAACGTACAACTTAATAGTGTCCTTTCGTGCTTGATGATAAGGAGTCCTGTTAAACCTGCCGTCCACTAGGCCCTCGAAGGTTTCCCGAAAGCGAATTTGGCAAAATGGGGGTACAGACAGGCCTAAATTGTACCTACAGGTGTAAATTGTACCGGTCGGTATTTTTTTAAATAGGCTATGGGATTAAATTTAGGCCTGTAGGCACAAAATTATTCCTGTAGGCATATTTTTGTACCTGTAGGTATACCTATTTACTTTTGACCCAAACGGTACGTCATATGTTTCGGCATGTCTTCGCAGTGTTCTGGAACCGTTCCGTGTCCTTCCATAACAATTCTGGTACGTTCTTGGCACTTCGGGGCCTGATTGGGATTAAAAAAAATCAGCATCCAAATTTTAAACGTTTTAAAATTTGGTCGCCGAATGTTTTATTCGGGGCGGCTTCGGGGTCTCCGGCAAACCATCGTCAGCCATTCTGGATGTTCGGAAACCTATCTCCATTGACTCGACATCTTCGGAAGGCCTTCTGCGAGGCTTCGTAAGCGGTTAATGAAATGATGAAAGATGCCGAATCGTCGCCGAAGAAGCCAATTGTCAGCGGAAGGGACGCCGAGCATTAGTCGTGTTCCCCGAACTATAAAAGAGCTACAGCAGAAGTGATGCCTTCAATTTGCCGATAGTGTTCGAAGTGACAAAATCGGCATTGTTCTTGTGAATTGAACACTTGGTGCAATTTATGCATAAGCTACCCAATAAAAAGTTTTGGCGTGGGGTTACTAGTCAGTCCACCTTTGGACATTACAGAAGGTATTATCCTTAGTCTTGGTCTTAAGGCTTAAACCTTTATCTGAAAGCCCAAGCTGAGATGAAAAAATAAACTATGAAAAAGTCTCTAAAGGATGCTCATAATCATCCCACTTTTTTGCTATTAAAGTAGGCAATGTCAAGTGAAAGCCAACAGTATGGGACATATTCCACCTTCTCTCAAATTGGGCGGCCTTTTCACGTCAGGCCTTTGGAGTATTTGGAATGACCAGAACTTCATCATTATTTTCCTGAAGCTGGGAAGTAGGCACTTCTGGGACAAAATGGCATACACTGTCCACAGCAGCACATAAGTACAGAAGTCGTCCACCAAGGAGGCGTACGTGTCCACAGATGTCATGTAACTCAGTGCCTTCGCAAGATTTAGACCAGCAAGGGCGTTACGAAACCTTTTTATTTTTTTTTCTGAATGCGAGGGGTTGGACGCTAGGGTATGTCATCCAGAATTGTTGGCGTGATCCTCATCAATGATGTCTTATTCTCTATGTCAGGTGAAATGCAAAGACAAGCATGTCATCAAGGGCTAGCAACTGATAATCATACTGTAGTTCGACGTCGTTCGGCGTCGTTCATATACCCCGAATTTCCAATCGGCAACAATTCAGCATTCTGTCGACAACAAATCGGCAACTATTCAGCATGTTCTGCATGTTACCGCAACCTTTCCGCACGATCGGAAAACATTCGGAAGCTAATTCCGAAACTTTCGGCATTCTTCCGCGTCGCATTCGGTAACTTCGGATAGGTTTCGGTGTTTATACTGCAACCTGTCGTATGCCACTACGCGAATACATGCCGAACAAGCACGGTGGCCAATCTCCGCCCATTTTATTCGGAATGGTTCCTGAAACTAGCACATTTTTATCGGAAACCTTACGCAAAGCATCGCGACTGTAGTGGACGGCAGGTCTTAGGCACAAAACTTACTTCAAATATGGCTTGCATTAAGGGAAGCCTGGGATTTATTTACATACAGTTTTTATTCCAGGACTTCAAAAATTGCAACCATGGCAGTCCCAAGTAAGGTTGAACGTCAGATAACGCAAACTTGAAGTTTTGTATTTAATTTTATAACCCTTTACTGAATAAATAGATAATTGGCATATAATCACCTAACAACAAAGAACTGACCTGAAACAAAGCTTGATTTGTTATACTTAATTTCATGTCTGATATGCTCAGGACTTCCACCACTTGGAAGTCAGGAATTCCAAAAGTTTCACCTTAGTGCAAGCCCTGCTTCAAATCCCCAGTTACTGCAGTTTTGGGTCATCTCTTCACCTTGTCCTACTAGACGGTCTGTAACCAGGTGCAGTGTCTTATTTGCCTGGCATTAAACCACCCACAGTGAGATACAAAGATGGATAAACAGTTAAAAACTGACTTGAAACGCGTAATTTCGAAGCAGGCATATAGTTCCACATTGGCATACGTGCAGATCTGTCAGCAAATATATTATAATCACAATGGGAAATACTTCCTTTGACTGAATAAGCAATAGCTGTCATTGATATAGAAATGAACATTCATTTCCGAGTCTTGCCATCTCCGTCCTCATCTAAACAAGGATGTTATACATGTGTTTGTCTTTCCTTGAAATCTGTCGTTTCATCTTGAACGATCACCGTTTATATTTGTTTGATTGTGATCACACTGTCATGGCTGTTCAGTGACCATTTTAATATTGCAGAAGTATTCAAGAATAATTGCGTTAACATTTTCAATATGAATTGTTTGTCCACTAAAAATGTCTACCAAAAGATAAAGATCTTCTATAGCAATGTAAACGTCCTAATGCTATAGAAATTAGCAATACAAATGCAGGTACATTAACATTTGTGAATGATATACATGTATTACATGCGATTTTTGATAAAAACAAATATTCAAAATTGCAAAAATGCCTAGAAAAACGAAACCCCAGAGTGGGCATCGAACACCCGACATCGTAGTCATACCAACAAATGACGGCGCTTTAACCGTAGATAATAAATCTGTGCTATTCTGACTTGTGAGAATATATGCACAAACTATGGTTATACAAGATACTTGGAATTCTGACTTCAAAATGTAAAGAAGAAACAGGCCAAACATACTCGACCTAAATTATATAAGGATTTTTGTTTAGACTGAGAAAACTCTGTTTTCATTATCAGTATCTTATTTCTACCTTCATTTATATATGCCAACAATTGATATATAATTTAATATATAATTTTCATATTTTTTACTGATACAAATAGTCCCCTTAAGTAGACGTAAACCTTTCACTTAAACTTCACTATTGAACACTTGGACAAATACTTTAAGAAAAGAATTATCATGCAAGAAATGAGAATCAGTACGGATTTTGTGTCAAATATAAAACAAAAAATAAAGTAAAAATATGCTTATAAGAGATCATTAATGAAAGAGAATTGTGGTGTTGGTATTTTGCATTTCCATTCAATGCTTTGTATCCGTATACAATACAAAGAGTTTCAGTTTTAAGCAAATACATTATACAGACAGGAAAATTAAACAAGGAGCTGTTTCACAGTTTATTTTAAAGAGAGTTATATGGGATAGCATTACCCGTTTATAACGGCGTAATATTGAAGATGCAAACATTTTAAAGCTTTTACTGTGGCTAAAGAATTGCATAAACATTGTAAACACTCCATTTTAACTGTTCACCTTTAAACACAAATCAATATATTGTATATTAATTTATATCAAACCGCGTGTCGATACATTATTTAAATATGATTTATACGGTGCTGTTGTGCCTTGGCTAAAACTCACCAACCCATACTGTTAATGTACAAAACAAAGGTTGATTCATTATCTTTATTTGAATCTTTATTTGTTGGCATTTAGAAAAGGGTGATGTTTGTTATGACAATCATAGATGAATAGGAAACATTAAAAACATTACATACCTTTAAGTCAGAAAATTCTTTTACTATGGCAGCAACATTATATATCCAGTGTTACTTTAGCCATCTAAACCAGTACTTTACTTGGTCCATGTTCGCCAGAGTGGAATAGTTAGTTATTCACTGCACATGAAAACAAAATTATTTTTCATTAATGCTGTTCAATAAGCTGAATGGTAGCTTGTATCCTCTTCAAATGTTAACATTATTATCTAAGGACTAGGATATAATGAATAATTGTAAAGTTATCACTTCCTTTTAAAATTAATTCAACACTGTTTTTTGTCTCAGACGCGCAGCGGTCTTCATGTGAACAGGAAAATTAAAGATGTTAGATCATATCTCATCTAGCAAATTACTGTACTTTTATTGTAAATTTGATTTTATGATGTTTTAAAACCATATGTTAAAACTAGAACTATACTTTCGAGGAAGACTGGCAATGTAGCCACCTAGGGCGTATGTCAGTTTCTGACGATGTTCGTTGTAATAAATACAAATGCTTACCCAGTTCTTAAACATAACCTTATCCTGTTTAAAATGGTTGCTATACACAATATACATGAATATCCTTACTCTGTAAATTATGTACTTAGTATATTCATGTGACTTTCAGTTTGTTGCGTTTGACATCCGTGCTCTTGTAAATACAGTGTTGTCCTGCTTCGAAATGTGTTGTTGTTTTGCGGAAACGTTTTGTTGAGGTGAATAAATATCACTCAACTCCAAAATCAAGGAAGTATTATGCCCAACACACTTCGAAAGTAGTGATTATTACTAATAGTTCATTTTCTCTTCTGGTATAAAGCCATTTAGCAATCTCAGACATGCCTTTTGTGGTTATTTCTTATATCCCAAATGTGTCTGGAACATTAAGGTGTATGTCATTGGAGGCTAACTTGAAAAGGTGAACTTTTGGGGGGGGGGGGTGTTTTCTGTAGTATGGGGCTTTTGTCGAAATACGACTGCCGAAACCATGTTTTCTACCGGTGCCTGCATTCAGGCGAGATGCATTTTCTTAGAAGTAACATGACATATCTTTTTAATTGCAATTTGGAAGAGGAAATATTTATCTTTTAATTGATACCTTGCTTGCACAATCTGAAATAAAGGAAAGGCTAGAAAAGTGCTTGGAAAGTTCGCCGTGTTATAATGGGACCCTATGGGAATTGAAATTACTGGTATCTAACCTAGGACAACGTTTTGTTTTCCATGGTCCCGTGACTACAAACCAAATACAATTATCTTTCTATCATTGTATCAGCCCATCTTTTGGGTCAAGCCACATAGAACTAGTCTTTAATTAAAATATTAACCAATGAAAGTAGAAGTTCATATGAAATAACCATTTTCATTGGTCAGTGTTTTAAATAAAGACTAAGTTTAAGATATCGAAATGTTGCAGGGAAAGATCTGGGATCAGTAATTATTATTATATACCACATTTATATAGCACTCTTTTCGTAACAAGATATACGCTCAAAAGTGCTTAACAACATGCAGTACACAATTATAACATCATAAAAGTATTTAAAAGATTATTAACAAAATGGGTGTAAAATAAAATCTAAAATTAGACATACTAAAAGTAGAGTGTATGCATAATGATTTAAACCTTTTAAAAGTTAAATAAACAAGTTATAAGATGAATATTATAAAACCTTACAACTTAAAACATCATAATGGAGTTTCCATATAGTATCTCTTAAAATTTGTTCCAACACATATAAAAGTGCACAGAGTATATACACAATAAGTAAAACCTTTTGAATTGAAGTAATCAAGTTGTAAGATGAACATTAAAAAAAAACTAAAAACACTGTATTGGAGTTTACTTGAAAGTGTTACTAAAAGAAAATGTTCAAACACACATAGAATTTCACAGAAGTCGCAGTCCATGCTATTATCCCTCATAATACTTTACAAATAAATGCGTCTTTAGTGACTTTTTGAATGTTCCAATAGTTTTCAGAATTTCGCACACTTTCGGTGAGAGCATTCCATAACTTTGGTGCGACACTTTCATAACATCTTCATCCATACTTGTCCATACAACTTCTAGGCTGAACAAGTCTTAGCGATTTCTCAGATCTCAATGTCCTTGATGGAACGTAGACTTTCAGCATATCCTTGATGTAGACAGGAGCTCGATCGTTCAGAACCTTGTATGTGTTCGTAAGTATCTTGAATTCTATCCTGTATCGCACGGGTATCCAGTGTAGCTCTTAAAGCACTTGTGTAATATGTTCATAGCGCAGAGTTTGAGTTATAATTCGCTCTGCCGTATTCTGCACGTTTTGCAATTTTGCTAACATGGTATTTGGAACACCATATAAAAGCGAATTACAGTAATCCATGCGCGACGTGACCAGAGAGTTTACCAGAGACTTTGTGGCATCTGTTGTCAAATATTGTCGGATATGGCCGATTTGACGTATCTGTGAGAAGCAGGGTCTGGATACTGCGTTCACATGTTTATCCATATCCAATTTTGAGTCCAGAAAGGCACCCACATTTCTCACACAATTTGATGGTTTTATTTCGGCGTTTCCTATCTTAACTGATATGTTTTCAATGTGTTTTTGGTTCTGTTTGGATGAGAACAGAATAACTTCCGTTGTGTCTGCGTTTATTTTCAACATGTTCTTATTCATTCAGCAGACAATGTCAGCTAGACAGTTCTCTACACGGTTTAATGCTTCCACATGAGATTCAGGGTCTTTTGGTTTGAAAGACAGATATAATTGTCCATCGTCCGCGTAAAAATGATAATTCAAACCGTGCTTCTTGCAAATTACGCCAACCGGTTTGGTGTACATGGTAAAAAATTTCGGCCCTAAAACAGACCCCTGTGGCACGCTGAATTTCATGTGTTCCGGATTTGACAAAAATCCATCTATTGTTACTGTTTGATACCGGTCCCTCAAGTACGAACTTATCCAATCTAGTGGTTTTCCTGATATATCGAACTGGTTCTCGATCGTGGATCGAAACAGATCTATACTTTTTCAGAATGTTTGTGTCCAGATCAGAATTTTTGATGAGAGGTCTAATAAGGGATCTTTTAAAATACTTGGGAACATACCCCTTTTCCATTGAAGCATTGACTATCTTCGTTACTTTGAAAAGCCAAGTTGGGATCGGGTCTAGTTCGGAAGATTTAGTAGCTGATTGTGTGATTATTTCTTTTACTTCTTTTTGAGATGCTGATGTCAATTCAACAAGATTATTCCTTTGTCTGTCCGAAATCACTTCATTTTCCAGAGCGTTTCCTGACAACAAATGTGGGTGTCTGATATATATTTAAACACAACTCATTCAAAGTTTATACTGTTCTACATATTTTAATAAATTAATTAATTATTGATGTATAACTGAAACAATTAGCTGTGTGTATCATGTTTAACCAAATTATTGGATCATCATCATCTTGATCTGTTATTTAACAGTGATTAATTATTTATTAAGGTCTGAATACATGTCAGTGATTTACAGGTTACAAATTATGGTGTCTGACAGCTGATTAATAGGAGGTTTCGCATAGACTGTTTATGTTGTTCATATATAATGTTTGGTCACGTGTTTCAGGCACCTGGGTCAGCAGCCGCAGTACCACCCCTTGAAGCACGGGTTCCACGAGTGGTTCGGCTCGCCCAACTGCCACTTCGGACCGTACGATAACAAGGACACGCCGAATATCCCCGTGTACAAGGACGCGGAAATAGTGGGAAGGTATGATATGGACTCGGCCCTTTAATTATGGTGTTGTTGGTGGTGGTGGTGGTGGTTGTGGTGGTGGTGGTGGTGACTTTTAGTGAGTACACAGTGCATGTCACAACTTTATGTGAAATATGTGGATGACAGTAGTACCATCGACATTATTATTTTTCTGATGACTACTGGTATCACATGTAGCAGGAAAGTTTGTTATTATATACCTTACTACAAATTGTTACAAATTTGTACAGGAAAACAATAAATAACCGTTAGCTATCGTGCCAATACAGGTAGTTCCGGTTATTTGCACTGAGTGCAAAATAACTCGCCAAATCCACGTGCGCGTAATGACGTATTCTCGAATATTCTTGTTTTACGTCATTCAGTTGATTTTTAAGTTTACACAGTATACAAGTCAAACTAGGACGCCAGCCTGTTGGAATTTAAAATAAAATCGGAATACAATATGTAGTGTTTCTGTGTTTTAGATGGATTATGCTAATAGATCTAAGATCTATATCAAAAAGTGTATGGAATTATAATTATGTGCCTCGAATGGAACCGGTGAGATTAATCCCATAATTTCAATTGAAGTAGAATGTAGACTACTTGGATACCGGGATAGTTGTGGGTGGAGAACAGCGTGGCCAAAATAAATGTGTTAGCTGTATTAAATCGGATGCCTTCGTTCACTTATATTACTTTTCAACGGAAATTTACGTAAAGGGTTATTAACGGTGATGAATAAACCGTTTCTTGTTGTTTGATCAAAGAAAGTATATCCACAAATAATGACCCTTCTTACATCAACTAATTTGAAATGCCAATGGAATTGAAGGAACTTTAGGAAGAAGTTTTTTTCATATTTATCGATTTTGCCATGATTGGATTAACAACTCATTATGGAAGCTAGAACCTCTGTAAAACTAGACTTTACGACGTTTTTATCGTTGAAAAACTATGGTGAGTACTGGCGCAGTACCTAAATCCGCCACATTTTGGGGATATTTGTACGATATTTTCACAAGTTGTTCACCGATTGACATCAAAAATCACATAAATCAAGTTAGGTTTAATGTGCATTTGCTGGCGGGTTTTGGTTACATTTCAAACACTTGGCAAATGATTTTTTTATTGCGATTGAAGGCCTAGACAGTGTAAAAAATGAGCCATGGGAGTTCCTAAATCCGCCACCCCTCTTTAAAATGTTCAAATTGTTCGAAAATAATATTCTTTGATGAATTCTATTTTCAAAGCAACTTCTATTGACAAAACTCCCACTTTTGCTTATTTAATGTTCATTTTCTAGTGTTTAAAATAAAACACGGTGATCCGAAGTTGCTTGGTGAAAATTGTAGATCATGACCCGTGACATGCTTATTCCACATTTGACTATTGTTCTTATTTAATTTTTTATATTAAGCAGCTCGTTGTCTGTTGTTGATATAATGTTTCAATTTCTTCAAATACTTGTGTTTTTTTTTTCTAAAAGTAGCTCTGAAACTGAGGCCCTGCGTGCACGTGGGACAAATAATGAGGGTTTTTAGTAGCGAGACATTTGCGCTCTTAATAAGCAGTTTTGTTTCAGCATTTTATTGTATGTAATGCCAATGAATTATGGTTATTTTTATGCTGCAAATGCACGCATGGACATAATATTAAACACGATGATTTAATTTTATCATTGACACCATGTGGGGCCTCAAAATTGCGCATGCGCAGTATGAAATAGATTCCCCGAAGCAGTTTGTTTGCATTTAGGGGTTATATACAAAATAATTGGATTAAATATTCATTTATGCACAAATCAAGATGAAAACTCGTCAGCGTTGTTAGGGAAAGTATCGGATTAATCGAGATCAACAAAAAAGATATCGCCGGTAAAAAACGCTTATTCGGATGGGATGGCGGATTTAGGCAAGTGGCGGGTTTAGGTACTGCGCCAGTAGAGGTCAGGCGAATTTCATTTGTATTCTGTGTCATTCTGGAAAAATTGAGTCACACGAGTTTTGTTTATGTTTTGAAAGATAATAGCAATGGCATATAATAAACAACTCATTAAACGGCAAATGCGTGCCGGCTAAAGCCCTTGTGCCAATACAAGATTCTCGTGCCAATAACCACTTCCGGCACGGCTTTGCCGTTTAATAAGTTCTTAATATTAACTTTTAAATTTCACCATGTTCTATATCTTTTGTATCGTTTTCAACTTACGAGGTACAGGAATGGTCAAGAAGCGGATTTTAGCATGATGAATCGAAAAAAAGTAAAAAAAGAAAAAAATTAGAATTGTGAAATGTGTTCCTCTAATCGGGGAAAAATACACTTGTTGGCTTTGGTAATGGGGCCTAATATCGGTCCCTGTATTGGTCGAAAAAACACTGACTTGTGATCATAATAAATGAGGCTGATAATCATGATCACTGTGATTATGCTTTGTTTCAGATACTATCAAGATTTTGTAATTGATCAAAAGACAGGAGAGTCCAATCTAACACAAATATATATTCAAGTAAGCACTTCGTTTAACTAATTTAAGGTAGTAAACATCCAGTTCGGCTTTTACCAATCTTTACTACCATTCATGAGTCGTCATGGTTGAAATACAAATATGACATCAGTGATGGTAGTAATTATTTAAAAAGGGTTCGGAAAGCACTTGTCGCAAGGTTGAAAAATGCCGTCCTGTTACATATATAACTTATAGTGAAAGTAAGAAATAATTTTCAATTTCGCGTTGTTTATCGGCTAATAAAAAAGGTTTTGGATACAAAACATAGTTTATTTAGAGATCACCAACGATAAAGCGAAATTATTTCGATACGAACAACATCTGACAGACAAAGTCTGCAATAACAGAACTACATTTTACTATGCCCCGCACATTTCGGAACTATGTTTTGCGTTGTTTGTTTGACAAAATTTAACAAAGGTAAAAAGTTATTCTTTGAAGATGCTAACATGGCCCGCTCAGAGTTTTCTATAGACAAAGATCAACATTTACCGTTGTTAAATCTACAATAAACAATCTGAAAAAAATCGTTCCGAACAAGTAAAATGTAGTTCGCATTGTTATTGCAGAATATGTTGTCAGGTCAAGTTAGAATCCAAATAATTTTCGCATTATCGTTGTTTATATGTTAATAAATAACGATTTGTCGCTCTGATGCTAACGCCCTCGTGGTTTAATTCCTACTCACCAGAACTCCAAATCGTTGTTTACAAGCCGATAACAACTATGTATCAAAAATTATTTCTTAAATATATAATTGCTTACTTGTGACATACAGGAGGCTCTGACGTTCCTGGAAGCCCAGGCGTCCTCGGGCACGCCGTTCTTCCTGTACTGGGCAGTGGACGCCACCCACGAGCCGCTGTACGCCTCGAGGCCCTTCCTGGGGAAGTCGCGCAGGGGCCTGTACGCTCGCCTTGTATAGCTCGCAACGGTTTATTTATCATATATTTTTGTCACCTTTAGTATTGAAAGGCATACCCTTACAATTATGATGTAATCATTTATATCATTATTACTTTATTTCATGAAACATGTAAGGCGTACTATTTACCGGTAAAATTAATAATAACGAGTGTACATGTAATTGTATTGACGTGAGATGTCGAAACGTAATTGCATGTTAATTCCTTTGCTCTGCTGTTTGTTAAATCGATAAACCTAGCTTGACATTTGTAAAGATTTTAAATGCAGGTATAATTACGAACTTGTACAACTAGCGGTAATCATTAATTCTATATTGGATCTTAGAATTAGAAATTAGTAGAAATGTTTGATACCTGTCAATTTGAGTATTTGCCTCAGTAGACATCGGCTAGTTTTGCTACTGGTAACGCCAACATAGTTTACTTATTGACCCACACTCATTATTGACCTATACATAAAGCACTGTGTATGATGTATAAGAATTTTAAACCGTTTCAACAAATGGTTACCATGGCAACCCGCTCTGCTGCAGGTACGGGGACGCGGTGATGGAGTTGGACTATGGGGTGGGGAAGATCGTCAACAAGCTCCTTGAGTTGGGTATCGACGAAAACACGTTCGTTTTCTTCTCCTCTGACAATGGCGCCGCCACCTATGCTAAAATCCACGGTGAGCGCCCGACTGTAAAGTCTACTAACCAGGAAAATAATCTGCATAATTTTGGATCATCCCTCGTGTGTATGGTTCTTTATATCGTATGTTCAACTGAGATGTCAGATGACCGTTTGCCATGACAGATAAGAGACATATCCGTATTGATTATTGAGTCCTTTGGCCAAAGGTCAAGGTCAAACTGACCAATAGTTGTAAAACCTTGTACAGGCACTACTTATTAAGTCTACCCTAAGAAGCTTTGTGAATACGGACACAGACCGTTCCTCTAGTCCGTAATGTTTGGCTTTATAATGCGCCTAACGGAACCTTTCGCGTTGAGACAACTTAGTTTGGTTCCTAAAATGTTCTTACACTGACATAAAAAGAAAATACCATATATATCACTGGAAATAATTATATAGAGAAAAATAAAATTCTGTATTTTACAAGAAATGCTACAGATAACAAGTGCACAGCTTATATATTATAATGGTATTCCAGGGGGCAGCAATGGACCATTCCTCTGTGGCAAGGAGACGACGTTTGAAGGTGGGATGCGGGAGCCCTCCATCGCCTGGTGGCCGTCCGTCATCAAACCGGGACAGGTCAGGAAGCGTGTGGAATAGTAAATCGCTGTACGATAGGTCAGAATATCGGTATATGTTGTGAATAAGAAGTATTTACGGAAATTATCAGTTGTTTTGAAAACTGGATGTATTCTGATGAACGCTACGTGTATTTATACTGGCAACTAAGCCCAATAATAAATCATCAAATTGTCTGTCAAAGAACCGCTTACGAGATTTAGTGCAGTTGTTCAATGGCAAGCACTGCAGACTATGTTTTGGCAAGTAGTTCCTTAATGTTGTTTTGTTTGTAACGTTTATGATTTCAATGTATCCAGCTTTGTATCGGCCGTTTCAATCTGGTGACCCCAGATTTAATGATATTATTGCGCCGCTTACGGTCAGCTCGACTCAGTTGTCACTATGGCGGCTCGGTGTATGTGCGTGAGTGTGTGCGTCCGTCCGTCCGATCTTGTCCGGACTGTTTATGCAGGGAATTTTAAAATAACTTAGCACAATTGTTCACCATGTGGAGACGGCTTGTCGCACGTAAGGCCCGTGTCCCTAGGTCAAGGTCACACTTAGATGTCAAAGGATAAGATCTGTTTGTTAGAAACTGTAATTTTAAAATAATTACGTCCTTGACAACGGGCTCGACATGTTGCCAACAGGCATCTTGTGTTAATAAGTGTTTCTCAATTGATGGTGCAGCTGAAGTTACGTATCTTTTGCATTGTTTTCGCTGCAGGTTTCCCACCAGGTTGGTTCCCTGATGGATCTGTACACGACATTGGCGACACTCGCGGGCCGGGGACCACCAGTGGACAGAGCGGTCGATGGCATTGATCTCACGGACGTCTTGATGGAAAACACGGAAGTACAGAGGTAGTTTAATAGTAATTATACTGTCGTATACTTGTCTTTATTACATCGGTCCTCACGAATCGGTTTCTTTCTTTGTTCATATAAAAACAGAGCAGTCCATATTTGGAAATGTCACATCGCAGTTTTCACCTGCTATACTGCCGTCTTGTCTTCTGACTCTTTTAGCATTCATTTACAATGTGTTACTTACAAAAGCCGCTGCCGATCAATACAGACAATATGCGACACAAATTAAAAAAAGTTGACTGCTTGCTTGCCTATCATTGCAGACCGCTGTTTTATTACCGTGGTAACGAGCTGATGGCAGTTCGGTTGGGCGACTACAAAGCTCACCTCTGGACGTGGACCAACTCCATGCAAGAATTCAACCAAGTAAGAATACCCTCGCAAACATAGTGGCCTCTGTGTCTTAGACTGTGAATTGGAGGTTGATCGTCTTCATTTTTGCTACTTAAAATGTTTACAACATTCATAGTATTATTTGTGTGTGACCCCTGGCAATTTAGGAGATATACCGTAATCATTTTCGGCGATTATTTTGAATAGGAGAGTTGTTATCACTCCTCGCCATACAATACTTTATTGCCGTTTTCTGCAGATCACGATTCCGTTGTTGGTTGTTGTTGTTTTTTGCGATTCTGTGATTCTCCATTTTCTTCGATTAAGAATTTTATTCTCTGCTATTCAAAAGTGTATTACATGGGGATTAAAGGTTCTTTTTTGGCATTTACGGTTCGCGTTTTTTTGCCCCCGGCATCTTGATGCAGGAAGCATATAATGATCGTCCTGTCCGTCTTTCCATCCTTCCGTCCTTGACAAGGTTTAGTAGAGTTTACCGTTTCGTCTAGCACCAACACCGCTTACTACAACACGTGTATACTTACACACTTGTTGCTTATGCCCATTCTCTATCCACCCATATCACCCAACCTCACTTTGACCTTGACCTAATTTGGATTTATATTAATTCAAAAGTGCAATTTCTTGGTTAACTAGATTTAACCGTTTGTCTAGCATCAACACCGCTTACTACAACACTTGGATATTTACACAGTTGTTACAAATGACCGTTCGCAATCCACCCATGTCACCCAAGCTCACTTTGACCTTGATCTTGACCTAATTTGCACTTAGAATAATTCAAATGGACTGTTTCTTGATTAACTAGATTTTGCCATTTCGTCTAGCGCCAACACCGCTTGCTACAACATTTGGATACTTACACAGTTGTTGCTTATTACCATCCACAATCCACCCATATTACCCAACCTCACTTACACCTTGACCTTGAACTAATTTAGACATTATAATTCAAAAGAGCCATTTCTCGGTTAACAAGATTTTACTGTTTCGTCTAGCACCAACACCGCTTACTACAACACTTGGCTATTTACACAGTTTTTACTTCTGACCGTTACCTATCCACCCATATCACCCAACCTCACTTTGACCTTGATCTTGACCTAATTTGGACAAAGAAATGGGCTACCCAGCAACGGCCGGGGGCATGTGTGTTTATCAAACACAGAATCTTGTTTTCCTGGAGGGTTTAGTTTTGGTATCGCGTTAACAGATTTTAGATTATTGTCGCGCGTCGTGGGAAAAGCGGACTTAATGCATGTGCGTAAAGTGTCGTCGCGGATTAGCCTGTGCAATCCACACAGGCTAATCCGGGACGGCACTTTCCGCCTACGGTGGATTTATGTGTAGAAGAGACTTTCTTGAAACAGAAAATACCATAAAAGCGGAAAGTGCCGTCCCGGATTAGCCTGTGCGGACTGCACAGGCTAATCCGGGACGACACTTAACGCACATGCATTATGACCGGTTTTCTCACGACGAGCCAGATTTGGATTTGGGGCTGATTCTAGATACATATTTTGTGAAAGGATTCTTTCCAGTTTATAAATGTTTAGAATATAACTTATTTGTACAGCACGATGGAATTAAATAGAAATTGACACTTGGTTTTTAAGAGCACAAAGGGCAGTCTATTCCGGCAGAATGAAACCCCACCAGATTCTGAGTTACGTTCAGTGTTTGTATATATAAAAATCGTATGCGAATTAAATATAAAAGTAATATATGTAAAGAAATTGTGGATGTTCAGATGTGTCCAGGGTATTTTACTTATTCTAAAATACGTTTATATTAATTGCGCATTATGCGAATGTATAATTTTTCATGATACATTATCAAATACATGTATATTAATTGTGTAATCGGTCGATGAATGTGTATTGTTTTTCAGGGTATCGATTTCTGTCCCGGAGAGAGTATAGCGAATGTTACTACGAACGATCAAGTGAACAACACGCTGCAGCCGCTGTTGTTCCACATAGGACGTGATCCGGGGGAGAAATACATCATCAAGTAAGCGAGAATGACGATGTTATCTACAACTTTCAATTTATTTCGTTAAGGCTAAATAAAATGTGTTTCGGAAAACGTTTTTTAAAAAAAGTTAGGTAGGGTCGGAATTAAGTTTTTATTTAACCTTTTTTATAACACATTTCGGTCTAAAACATTGAAATGTATCTAAAATCGGACGAAAACGGATTTCAAGAAAAACAATCGTCGCAAAAAACTTTAGGGCCGGGGCGGGTTTCGCTAGGTAGGATCGGGTTGACCGAAACACAATTTTTTGTGACCTAATACAATGTTTATAGCAAATATATAACCAAGACGTGTTAGAAATGAAAGCATTGAGATTACGACGGGGAATATAACTTACAATAACGGGACTTTTGTCTGCTGTTTATACACGAGCAATCAAAGATGCCATTACATTTGTTTTATGATGTATAGTGGTAGTATTATTGCATGTTTTTGAAGGTGTTGTTTCTAAATCGTGTTAACTGGTTCAAGTTTTTACATGTATTAGTCAATTGGCATTTGTCATTTATTCAGTTTCAGTTTGCGTGGTTGCATTTAACGTTTAAGTTATTTCTATTTTACATGTTCAATATTGCTTAAGGAACCCAATTATTGCGAAAAAAGTGTCATCAATGCGCCACGAGCATATGAAATAGGCTGCATTTGGTTGCGCTGACACTATGGTTTGTCATGAAATTTTGTGTGTCTAGATTTCAGAGATACATAACTTTGGTAGGCTATTTGCTATTGTTTATCGTTGTTAGTATTGTCTTCGTGTAACGGTTAGAAACCAATAAATCAAATCTCTATGGGATCCCTAAGTAAATAAGTAAATTATCTAGACGTTGTTTGTCTCTTTCCTTTATTTCAGAAGTAGCAAGTCTGGTTTCTTTAGGTTTCATGCGCCAAAAGAAGATGTTATGTAAAACGTATTTTCCTTTGAATAAAGTCGCCCGAAATAAATGAAGAATTCCCCAATTCGTCAAAAGCAAATAATGTTTTTAAATAAACTTCAATTTTCTTTCCAAGTAATTTAGTGTCACCATGCATCAAATTTTCCAGAAGACACGCCGTTTTCACATAATATTCATTTAAGCCAGAGTTTGTTATGCGAAATACATGTATCTAGTTTTGCAAAAAGAAAAATCGTAGTGTTGTTATCGAGGTATGCCCGAATATTTACTGGTATCTAACCTTATATCGCTCATCTATTTAAAGGCCCCACTCGGCAGAGTACAAACAGAACATCGGAGCCCTTATCGCCGCCGTGGAGGAGCACCGGAAGCGCCTAGTACCCGGCGCGCCGCAGCTCAACATGTGTGACCGGTCAGTCATGGTGAGTCATGGGCCCTCTAGAAGCGGGGGAGGGGGGGATGTTTAATTAGGCAAGCACTGGTTTGTGTATTTCTTCTTTTAAATGTGTTCGTTCGGATTGTTTGAAGTAATTGGTTTATCTATCCGAGATTTGCTCGGCATTAAAAATTGATAAGAAACAAATGTCTACATATTACAATATATAAATATATTGCAAGAGATGTAGACGATTACAGTATACATGGCATGTATCGCATACTTTTAACATTATATTAATATGTACATATATTTCCCTCGTGTAATGTACAATACCATTATATTAACGACACTAGTAGGTAGAAAAAATAAGTAGCAAGTTGCTAATCCGTTGTAAATAAATACCAAAAAGGTAAATGTTAATATGTAATAGATAATACATATGACGTTGCTTCAAGATTGATATTGATCCTATGTTTACATAATATTCCAATAAAGAATCGTCTTGTGTTCTAAATGATTTAATAAAAAGTTTTTTTTTCAGAACTGGGCTCCTCCAGGGTGCGGGAAATTGGGTCAGTGTTATAAAGCACCCACGCCTAACCCAGTAAAGTGCTCCTGGCCCCACTAGTCGGGTCATGTGATATTTGTCTCGATCTGTGATTGGTTATGATAGCAACACTTCTAAAATTTCCAAGTTCGGCTACCAATTTTATTCATCACTAAGGCCAATACTAAGCGTATTGTATTATTAATATGATCTTTCACTTCGTTATAGACTATTTATAGGTTATTAATGTCTCATCAATGTTGACATACAAATACAGTAAGAATATACAAAACCATGTACATTACCAAGTTATAAGAGACCATTGAAACATGCATCATACATATAGCTAAAAAGTATAATAATTTATTTTAATGCGGAAATGGTTGGTATAAAACAAATAAAACAAGTTCACTTTTAAGAGAAAGTTATAAAATACAAATATTTCAGTTATCTACTCTATAAGACATACGCTGTAACATTTTATAACAGATTCTGGCACATTCCGTTATCAATGACGGGTAGAATGTCGGTGCAAGGCAGTGCTATATCGGCGTTGATGTGCTACATTGGTAACACATCAGGCATACTTTAATTTTTCTGAGACTCTCACCCTATAATTAAAATAACACTTCTGAAAAATTGTGTTAGTGAACTCAAACCTCAACGAATGACAATCGTTGTTATATGCAAATATTGAGTGATAACGTAAAATTAAGTTAAAGAACAATTTGCAGGCATTAATTACTTTCATTTTTGTACAAAAATTTCCCTTTTTATAATTCAGTAACGCGCGTACTTCTGTGCATCTGACTTCTAAGTGAAATGAAATAAAGTTGGCGTATTATCAAGCTTAGTTTTTGTGTCGCCTGACTAGGCGACATATAGGGTTACTTATGTCGGCGGCGGTGTCGGCGGCGGCGTCCCCTTTCGCTTGTCCGGAGCATAACTATTAGACTATTAACGCTATCAACATGAAACTTCTTAGGTAGATAGATCTCATTGAGGGAAAGTGGAGTGCACAAGAACCGTTACTCTGCACCTCATACTTTTGGAGTGTTTGCCCTTTGTTTATTTTCATACTTATTTTTTGTCCGGAGCATAACTCTTAGACGATGAAAGCTATCAACTTGAAACTTCATAGGTAGTTATATCTCATTGAGGAGAAGTGCAATGCTTAAGGACCGTTACTCTGCATCACATGCTTTTGGAGTTATTGCCCTTTGTTTATTTTAAAACTTAATTTTTGTCCTGAGCATAACTCTACGACTATGAAAGCTATCAACTTGAAACTTCATAGGTAAATAGATCTCATTGAGGAGAAGTGCAATGCACAAGAACCGTTACTCTGCACCTCATACTTTCGGAGTTATTGCCCTTTGTAAGTTATTGCCCTTTGTAAATTTTCATACTTATTTTTGTGTCGCATTTTTGGTGTTAATAAGTCTTTTCTTTGCAATTAGCCGGAGTGCAGTGCTTTTGAACATTTCAATAAATCTGTTTAAACAAAATTTAGCATTAACCTTAAGTGCTTCTTCATTTGGATTCACGTAAGCTATCCGGCGTCAGGCGACATATCCGACTCGCGGAGTTCTAGTTACTCTGAAATTTGGCTATTACATCAAAAAGAATTACGCCGTAAAAGGACTTCATTTGTCTGTTCGGTTTTTAACAAAATACAGCAACATTCCATAATCGAGCGGGCGGGGTGGCGGGGTCAACTTTTCGTTTCCGCTCTCTAACTCGAGAACGGATTGAGCTATTTTAATGAAACTTCATACATAGATGCCTTATATTGAGACCTCACTTGGGATTGCATATGGGGTGGGTGGGGTCAAGGTCAATGTTACTAAAAATAGAAAACGGTTTTCGCTCAATAACTTGAGAAAGTATCGAGATATTTTAATGAAACTTCATACATAGATACCTTATATCGATACCTCGCTTGAGATTGCATATGGGGTGGGTGGGGTTAAGGTCAAGGTCATCTTTACTAAAAATAGAAAAACAATTTCCGCTCAATAACTTGATAACGCATCAAAATATTGTAATGAAACTTCATACATAGATACCTTGTATCAAGACCTCGCTTGGAATTGTATATGGGGTGGGTGGGGTCAAGGTCAAGGTCACCGTTGCAAAAAATAGAAAAACGGTTTCCGCTCAATAACTTGAGAAATCAAGATATATTAATGAAACTTCATACATAGATACCTTATATCGAGACCTCACTTGGGATTGCATATGGGTTGGGTGGGGTCAAGGTCAAGGTCACCGTTACAAAAAATAGAAAAACGGTTTCCGCTCAATAACTTGAGAATGCATAGAGATATTTAATGAAATTTCATACATAGATACATTATATGAAGACCTCACTTGGGATTGGATATGCGGTGGGTGGGGTCAAGGTCAAGGTCACCGTTACTAAGAATAGAAAAACGGTTTTCGCTCAATAACTTGAGAACGAATGTAGATATTTTAATGAAATTTCATACATAGATGCCTTATATCGAGACCTTGCTTGGGATTGCATATGAGGCGGGTGGGGTCAGGGTCAAGGTCACCGTTACTAAAAATAGAAAAATGGTTTCCGCTCAATAATGTAGATACCTCATATTGAGACATCGTTTGTGATTGCAATTGGGGTGGGTGGGGTCACGGTCACCGTTACTTAAATAGACAAACAGCTTCCGCTGAATACCTAGAAAACGAATTAAGATATTTTAATGAATTTTTATATGTAGATACCGTATATCTAGACCTCGCTTGTGATTGCCTATGGGCTGGAGGGGTCATGGTCAAGGTCAGCATTGCTGAAAATAAAAAAACCTCAATAACTTAGGAACGAATTTATATATTTTTATGAAACTTCATATGTAGATACCTTATATTGAAACCTCGCCTTTGATTGCAAGGTCACCATTTCCTACCATAGGTGTATGACCTTCACCTAGCACCCAGAACTTTCTTTCATTATTGTGCTGACTTGTATGCATTTCGTTGGAAAAATTTGGTTTTCGTGGAATTTCCACGTTTCTTGTATTTAGTTCGTTCAACATGCAGGCGTTATTTTGTAACGGAAATATGTTATTTATTGTATAACATTAATACGTGTTGATGTTCATACTGTTCATACTTCCGTTGTATGTATTATATTGTATTATACATTATCGATCAACTTGGTTAAAGTTAAAGACAAATGTCACTCTATTGTTAAAATTACTGTGTCGATTTTGTCATGTGTTATGCTTTCCATGAATAACTGTACTTCTAACGGTAATATTAACTGTCTTCAAATGGACAAGTCATTTTAAGGGCCGTCTATGAAATATGTTGAACATTATTAGAAGTTTACAATATATAATAAATTCAACAATTTACTAACTAAAAATCACTTGGTAAGTTTTTGTCCACCAATAAGTAAATTTTGTATAGAAAAACCACGCCAATTTGTTTATAATTACCTATTTTTCTCCATTTGATGTACCAATCTTTTTGTTTAATTTTGGATACTATTATAGATTTATGGGATTAACATTCCTTTGACGGGAATCTACGACACCCAATGTCTTTAAAACAAAGCGTTTTACTATCGTTCATGATATCATTGTTTGCAAACTGTTATAAGTATAATTGGTAAGCTAAATGATTTTACTGTATGCATGGATTATTTTAAAGAAGAACATGTATATGTGACCTGTGCTGCAAAAATGGGTCCTATGGATAAAAATCACATTTTTTGTTTTTTACATTTTCATTTAGTACTATCTTTAACAAATAAAACACTGAACAAATTATGCTTCTATCATTTATATTTTTGAGAAATTGCCAGAAACGTTATACCACCGTATTATACAAAATGTCATATTTTGTGCAAAGATAAGAACAAAAAAGTACACTTTATATTACTTATATTGATATAAACACAATACACAATGACAACACTATTATCAAAGACTGTACTACAGTTGTATAAAATAAATAATTATTTTTCATTTTGTCCTCACATTGTTACAAAAAATGTTTCATAACACAGTTTCAATGGTAACCAAATTAGAAAATTAGTTATTTAGATTAAAAACTGAGTGCACATTACCAATTTCAATTATTTTATTAAAATCTTGGTGAACACATTGTATTTGCGTATTAGTATCTAATTTAGAAGTTATAAAAGTACATTTTTTGTGATAATTGCACTGCCATGAAATATCTTTACAAACCTGTTGGAATCAATTTACATGTATGTTGGTTTAAGAACAACAAGAGCTGTCAGAGGACAGCGTGCTCGACTATTCGAAGTATTTCAGTTGGTACATATTTTGGATAGTGAAAAGGTCATACATTTGAAAAAATACAATATTTTTAAGTGAAGCCTTGTATATTTTATAAATTTTTGGAACAAAAGCTTTAACCACAAAGTATGTGTAAAAAGTGGGCGAACTCTGTCAAAATACAAAACAGAGTTATGGGTAATGTTGCCCCTGATACTAGAGTTGATGACAAAGGTTAGTTCAAAGTTTCAAGTGAATAACGTATGTAGTTTTGAAGCAACAATACTTTTGAAAATAAACTTTAACCAGAAAATCTAATTGAAAAAGGGGCATAACTCTGTCAAAATACAAAACAGAGTTATGGGTAAAGTTGCCCCTGATACTAGAGTTCACGAAAAAGGTTAATTTCAAGTTTCAAGTGAATAACTTATGTAGTTTTTAAGTAACAAAACTTTTAAATATAAACTTTAACCAGAAAATCTAAGTGAAAAAGGGGCATAACTCTGTCAAAATACAAAACATAGTTATGGGTAATGTTGCCCCTGATACTAGAGGTTAGTTCCAAGTTTCAAGTGAATAACTTATGTAGTTTTGAAGTTACCAAACTTTTGAGTATAAACTTTAAACATAAAATCTTAGTGAAAAGGGGGCATAACTCTGGCAAAATACAAAACATAGGGGTAATGTTGTCCTTGGTACTAGAGTTGATGATAAAGTCAGTTTCAAGTGAATAACTTATGTAGTTTTGAAGTTACATAACTTTTGAATATAAACTTTAAACAGAAAATCTATGTGAAAAAGGGACATACATCTATCAAAAGACAAAATAGAGTTATGGGGAATGTTTACCCTGATACTGGAGTTGATGACAAAGGTATATTCCAAGTTTCAAGTGAATAGCTTTTGTAGTATTGAAGTTACCAAACTTTGGAATATTAACTTCAACCAGAAAATCTATGTGAAAAAGGGGCGTAACTCTATCAAATACAAAACAGAGTTATGGGGAATGTTGCCCTTGATACTGGAGTTGATGGCAAAGGTTAGCTCCACGTTTCAAGTGAATAAATTATGTTGTGTTGAAGTAACAAAACTTTTGAATATAAACTTTAACCAGAAAATTTATGTGAAAAAGGGGCATAACTCTGTCAAAATACAAAACAGAGTTATTCGGAATGTTTCCCTTGATACTGGAGTTGATGACAAAGGTTAGATACAAGTTTTAAGTGAATAACTTATGTAGTTTTGAAGTTAAACAACTTTTGAATATAAACTTTAACCAGAAAATTTATGTGAAAAAGGGGCATTACTCTGCCAAAATACAAAACAGAGTTATGGGAAATGTTGCCCCTGACACTGGAGTTGATGACAAAGATATATTCCAAGTTTCAAGTGAATAACTTATGTAGTTTTGAAGTTACAAGACTTTTGAATAAAAACCTTAACCAAATTCAGACCTGGACGCGTACGCCGACGCCGGGGGTAGTAGGAAAGCTCATCTATTCTTCGAATAGTCGAGCTAATAAACTGTGTTACTTAAATTATATCCATAGTATTTGTTTCTATCGGCCAATATACTTCTTTTAAATATGCACACTACAGCTGATGCATAAAGATTCATTTCATCGAAAGCACACATTGTTGAAGACAGTAACTGTCTCCATAGCAACAGCATTTTAGATGCTAATGGGGCAGTAGAACAAACAAACATGCAATAATGATTTAAGTAATGCATGTCACATGTGTTTGTAAAAACAACCTTTATAGTTTTAGCATGCACACTAGTATTGTTTAATTGAATATTAAACACATGAACAAATTTTAACAATATAATTTTGTGTTACTTGCATCCTTGAACGGTAGGTTAAAAAATCAAATAAAAAGTTACTAGTATCATTTATTCAAACTTGTGAACACTAGAACAATTACCCATAACATAATACTTAAACATTATATTTCGTAACAAAAAAAAAGAAACATAATTCTTCATCGTTACAAATAACAACTAAAACTCCAGTTTTAAAATACTTAGGTTTTGTCCACATGAAAACAAGATAAATGTAATAGAGTATAATAAGATACTGGTAAATGTACTGGGCCAGTATTCAAAAATGTCCTAAGGGAAATCTTAAATAGAACTTATGTGTTATACATGTGTTAATTATTTCAGTTTACAAAATCGTAAAATACTAAACACCCAAGCAATTTTTACTAGTTTAAAACATTTAAAATTAAAAAGACTTCTTCATGAAACCTCCATAGACTTAAAGAATATTGTGATTTAAAAAAAAACAGGTTTTCCCTTTAGAGCTTTGTGAATACGGCCCTGGTCAACTTAAAACGAATTTTAGAGCTTTTGTTAAGTTAAACAGTTATGGCAAAACACATTTTTTGTCCAGTTATGATCAAACATTATTAAATGTGTACACATTAAAACAAACATTCAACACGTTCATTTTTGTCAGATTTCATCATGGAGATACCACTGCCTTTCTGAAGACAAACGGTGAAACCTGGTCCAAATATTTGGTTCGCCATTGCATCAGCCTGAAGGTTGACACCTGGCCTCCCCACATTTTACTTTTACCTCGGGACCATCAGTAAGCTTTCAACACGAGGTGCATCTACATTCTACTGAAGAACCTAGATGTGGCATATTATGGTCATACCGGCACGACTTAATGACTGTTGTGGCTGTGTCCTGTATAAATAGTACAGTACAATTACAGGTATTCTTTTGTAAACAATAATCATGATTTTTTGTAATTATAGGTCATACATTTGAACTTAATATAATATAATTTAATGTCATTCATTAACTATCAAGTCCTTAATAGATGTGTTTTTTAATTAAAATGTACATATACTAGGGATATCTTATGGCATTCATCATCAGATTAATGTCTCAAGCTTGGTATGGTTTCTGTAGTTTGGTGACATGATCATCTCATATCATGTGGAATAATACTCGGTTCATAGTTCATAATACCTGCATGGTTACAGCATCCATATGTCGCTATTTGTTGTCCCACAGCCAAAAATGCCAGTCACTTGATGACTTGGTGCGGCCTGCCAGCATCAAGGAGTATTCGATCCCTAGTGTATTCCTTCAAAATATAAATTTAAGATAGCAATTTTAAAATAGAGATGCAACAAATGAAGACATTCTGTTAAATACATTACGCTTTGGGACTGCTTTTTAAACAATGAGGAAACTGTGAACAGTTTCCATGGTAATAAATTAAATCACCCAGGTGTGAAAGAAAATAACATGTGAATAGCAAATGAATTATGTATAACTATAAGCATTTTAAGGCAGACTACTTACCAGTCAATTTCCTCCACACAGCATAGACCAGAACGGTATTATGTTTATTCTGTCCATCACAGTTGTTGAAGTGGAATTAAGCATACCTCTCACCAAGACCATAGTATTTAAGGTAATGGTGGAGAAAGCTTATAGCAGGGTGGGCCCCTTTTCCGGGCGCCAAGCCTTCATATGCAAGATAAAACACTTGCTTCTCTAAAAAAACAAATGAAACAAATATAGTTTTTGCTGTTGCATCACAGACACCTTCTTTCTGGTGGATTCAGTCAACCTAACAGTTTTCTGAACATTACATTAACCTAATTTCTAAACACAGCACATATCAAAATTTTTTACAACTTCGACCAGAAGTTTTGACAAATATATTTGATGATAAAATTGCAACAAAACAAAATATTAACAAGTTCAATTTTATTTTTAACAAAGTTTCCGTACTCATGCTATGATTAAATACTATTTCAAGTAGTAAAAACTCCTGCAGACATGTGTATTGTTAGATATTTTGGTTGGTCAAATGACCTTACAGTTACAAAGCAATAAGGCGGGTCAATCAGGCCATGCCTTAAATTCATTCAATGCTCTTAAAAAACAATCGGCCTATGATATAAGGAACAGTGCAACTGTCTGGGCTTCTTAGGGTACCTGCTATGAGCCAGCCGATCAGAATTCACAAACCATAAGAAACATCTAGAAGAATACAACTTGCTTTTTTTAAGTGTGTTTATGCAGTAAAGTTTCTTTACCAATTATTATTGTTAATACTAATAAGTAGAAATGTTTATTGGTTTCAATGACAATTCTAAAAATTACTCATGCAAAAACCTATTTTTTCAGTGCGATCAATGCGCATGACTTCAACATAAAAGATGGGCAAACCACAAGTCTATATGAAAAATAAGCAAAACACATTAAGAATGTCTTGAAGACTTCCATTAACATTTAATGGCATAATTATGTTTGCTTTTTAGAAATAAAAAGTAAAAGCCTTTGCAAAATGTTCTTATCAAAACTAGTACACTTATAAGATGCATATTAGTTTTTAACGTTATTTTATTAAGAAATTACAATTTGAAATTGCCGCCACTTGGATATATTGTCTGACAAAATTACTTCCGGGTCAAACTCTGCCGATATTTTTTACAAGGAAAAGGCAAATAATTCGATAGATAAACAATGACAACAACAGAACATGCCATAGGTACCTGCTGAAATTGGTTTTCCATATATAAAGTCCAACAATACAGCTTTTATGTTAAAATTAACCGAAACAAGAAATGTCTTTAAAAAAAGACTGTGTATCCCAATAAAAATCAATAGTAAGGGAACATTTTCAGCGATTTTTGAAATGTTAAGACTTTATATTTGATAACGCAACCATACAAATGCATTAGACTATGACGATTTAAAATTATATCAGTAGAAATATGATATTTCAGGGTTCCTGTGGATAATTAGTATTGCAAATTGCGTTTTCATGCTACGCGAATAACAATTCGACGTATTCCGAACCTTCTTTCATAACATTTTATCTATAGAAAATGTAGCATCTTTTTATAGATTAAATAACATCTACTGGAGAAGTTGATAGAAAGATGCAATTATAAATAATCGTTAATAAATCGTAACCACAATTTTATTTCAAATTAACAGTAAGTTTATAAATATAAATTCCCCATTCA
This sequence comes from Congeria kusceri, assembly GCA_027627225.1. Classification (NCBI taxonomy): domain Eukaryota; kingdom Metazoa; phylum Mollusca; class Bivalvia; order Myida; family Dreissenidae; genus Congeria; species Congeria kusceri. Next base: position 33,221,867 of record CM051036.1, read on the forward strand.
TTGAAATTTTTAGGTATATGATTCTCTGAACGCGATTATTGATGCATGTACGAGTATATTAACACAGCTATACAACTGTTGCTAGCTATGCGCGCTAGTTTTAGAATGACACTACTGTGTATGTAAACAATTAAGTAAATGTTTAAATCCCCAAAAGTATGCAACAGTTATTGGTATACGTTAAACCATTGTTTGAAGTTTGCATTCCCTAGAATTAGAAAATTTGCCCAATTCTATTGGCATTCAATTTTCAATGAAATTATAGTGTTATATGTGGAAATAAATAGTTATCATTTACAGCTGGGGGTAAAATGTCAAATAAACAACACATGTATTGTGCGATTTTATTGACCTGGCACTCATGAATATTCCGTTGATTTTCGTAAATCTATTTGAAAGACGATTTCGGTAGTTTTTTTCTGCGCATCTTTTCGCGCATCAGTGGAGTTGATTTACATCTTCATAATGGGAAGTGTTTTGACAGATAATAATATTTATTAAATATTGTGTACACAGTAATTACCAACTAGAATCAAATGTATTCATAATAATTGACATGATCATAGTAGGAGTGTCTTGTGACTCGATTTAATTTGCGAAAGTTTGAAAATACACTTAAACAAAAGAACACGCTGACTTAACATTGGACTCGCATATAGCTGTGCACATGCTTGCGATTACTGTGAAAGTGTTTTGGCTGTAATAACTTTTTTGTACTTAGTAATAATCAACTGCTGTTACTAAAATACTTATATATAATATATATCTGTTTACTTTTATAAGTGTATTGTTATAAATTATGACTGTCATTCCATCCTGTTTTTTGCAGAAAGAAATGTCCAATACGCACATATTTTTTCTCGAAAACAAGCACTGTGACCCCCTGTTTTCTTTTTTGCAGTTTGTTAAGAATATAATTATGTAATAAATATTGAAAAATTCAGGAATTTTCACGGAACATATTTTTTTCTATAGCCAAAACAAACTTTTATATCATTACAAAATTTAGAATTTTTTCGTTAAAAAAGGATGAAAAAGCATTTTTTGTCAAATATAATAATATCTTTTTACTATGTAACAGATTGCTTTCTTACAATTACCCATTTCAACCAATAGGATGTCGTTATTTTTTTACCAATCAATGGTCAATACTATTTTTTTGCTAAAACAAAAACGGCATCAAAATGTCCTTAAATGCATTCACGGGTAGGTCATTTACATGCATTTTCCAAAAATTCTAATGCTGTGACCCTCATTTTTTATGGTTTCATTGTATTAGGCATTGAACGATCTGCAAAATATGTGAAAATGAAAAATGTTCATGGAAGGTAAAAAACTGTAGAAATCGTCTTTAAGCTGATAACTCAGATAGGAGACATAGATGCGAATAAGTATTGATTAAATCTTGACTCCGTTACAGTTGATACTGTAGTGCAGTGGTGAGCACGCAAAGTTTGTAAGCATGATGTTTTGGGTTCGAATCCCAGAACAAGCACTTTTAATTTATTTAATTTATAAATTATGTTTAATTTATTTAATTGATTATTTTGCTGACGGCATGACACGGAATCTCATGAGCAACCTGGATTCTGACACAGAAGAAATAATAGTATGCACCGATACTGTGATCGAAACAGAGTCTTTGTGAATAGATAAAATGAATTAACTAATAAAAATAAACAAATTAAAACGGAAAAAAAGATAAAATCAAGAAAAACTGTCATGAGAAAAAGTGAAAAAAAGAAAAAAAAAGAGATTTCGGCAGGGCTCGAACCACAGTCATTTTGATTCAGAGTCTAAAACACTATCCACCGCGCTATTCTTCCCGACGCTTGTCGATGTGTGCTTTGTTATATGGTTATAAATCCGTTCTGTAGACGCTAGATAATGTTAAACCGATAAAAATAGAACAGTCGAGCGCTACCGGAGATTAATGAGCGCCAGGTCAAAAAAATCGCACAATAGCAGGTTTTATTTTTATTTTATTATCAGATGGTTTGTGTGGGTAAGAGTAATTTAAGGATTTTTACTAAAGGATTAAATTTCAGCGAAAAAAAAGGAGACAATGATCCGCCCTGACGTACCCCTAACATACATGTTCAGCTATCACTAACCTCGTTATCATATTTAACTCTTGACTTAACAATTCTATACATTGAGCGGATGATGTTCAGCATTTTACCCCTAACACCAAGCTTAATAAGTTTATACCAAGTAATATCTCTAACAACATAATCGAACTCTTTAGTAAAGTCTATAAATGCTACAACTTTTTATTCTTATTTAATAAGGGACTATTACATTATGTAATACAAAAATATTATTTATAGTACCCCTATTTTGTCCGAATCCTGCCTGAGCCTCTATGTAAACATTATACCTTTCTGCCCAATCTGTTAGTCTGTCATTAAAAGTTTTTGTGAATAGTTTCCCTAATGTACTTAACAAAGTAATACCCCTGTAATTATTTGTACTATTGATATCCCCTTTATTACCACAATAACCCTCTGACCATGTTTCTGGAAACTTACCTAATCAAAAATCTTATTAAACAATTTACAAACAACTGTCGAAAACACATCTATTTCACATTCATACTTAAACAATTTATTAAGAAAACATTCTGGCCCGCCCGCTTTACCATTGTTTAATTTCCTACAGCTTTTTTAAATTTCATTTGTTGTTATAGTACTATTCAGTTCCTGGAACATAATGTTCAATTCTCCATCTAAGTACCGTTCATTAAAATATATGTCCTCATCTGGTTGAAAAAAAACCCACAGAATTGGGATCATTTATAGATTTAAAATTTATCACAAAATTACCTGATGTCAAAGAGCAAGAATTGCTTACAACTTTAACATTTTCCAATATAACTTAGCATTATTTTTCCTAGTTAATTCTAATGTATGTGTTTGTAATTTATCAAAATCACATTTTTTATTTCTAACACAATTTTTTTAGTTTGACTTAGCTTCTACCAGATCTCTCCTGGTAACATCACAGGGGTTGTTTCTATAATAATTAAGACACTTATAATAAAAAAGTTTTCAATTGTTTACAATCATGATCAAAATACACAGCATCCTTACCAGTGTTTATATAACCATTATAACCATTTAAATCTCATTTAAATAAAGGCTTGCAAACGCTATCTTATATATCTGTAAAGGCTTAAATATTCTCATCTAAATCTGCATTTGACGTTGATACATGTATATTTTCACGTAAAGATTCAAAACGTGTAGCACTATCATGTGAACCTAATACATTCATATACAAAATCCTTTTTACTATCATCCCATTTATACTTGTATAATAATTTTAAATTATCCTCCTTAGTGTTTGAATTATCACCACAATTAAGTTTACATGTAAAATCAAATAATATAAAATAACAGATATGTTATGAACAGTAGGTTATGTGTGCGTAGCGTTGCTAACTGACAGACTGACGAACGCCGACAAAAAATGAACTCCTTCACTAAGGTAGATATGAAGATGAAAGTATGTATACTTGACACACGAGTGGTAATACAGTAGTAAGTATTTGATGACTGCACGTATTCTTCTGAAGTGGCATAACAAGAGATGAGTAGTCTAAGACGAAATAGGGTCAGTAATTAAAGGAAAACCGTGCTGAACAATAAGTAGTCTAACGCGAAATAGGGACAGCAGTTAAAGGAATATCGTTTTGAACAGTATGTACTCTAGCACGAAATAGGGACAGCAATTAAACGAAGACCATGCTGAACAGTTAGTAGTCTAACACAAAATATGGACAGCAATTAAATGAAGTAGTCTAACGCGAATGGACGGAATACCGTGCTGAATAGTAAGTTGAGTAACGCGAAATAGGGACAGCAATTACAGAAATACCGTGCTGAACAGTAAGTAGACTAACACGAAATAGGGACAGCAATTAAAGGAATACCGTGCTGAACAGTAAGTACCGTAAACTATCTATATTTTCGGACCTGTACATTTTCGGACACCCTCTTTTTTAGCCAAAATAATAATTTTTTGTCACTGTATATTTTTGGACATCCTGATTTTAAACCATAATTAATTAATCTTAATTTTCGGACATTTGATATGACAGTGGTATTTTAGCAGAATTCTGACCTGTTTGCGTTAATCCGGTGACACATCGCACATGTGTTTTTACGTATAGGATATTGACCGAGTAGGAGGTCTTTCTGCGTAGGAAAGACCTGTCCACGGGCAGCACGTGAAAACCGAGTGCGTTACAATAACAAGGAAGCGAAAAAAAGTGAAATGTGTGCTAATAATCATTGTGCTAAAAAAAAGGACCTAAACCCGCAACGCACGCTCCGTATAAGGTACTTCCTTAACCTCTCGGCCATTGAATTCTACGAAAACCAAAAATAGGTTTGACTTTGACAATTAAGTATGACAATCAAAAAATAAACAATTTCCACGGAAATAGAGATACCGCGAGAATATAGATGCCGACTATAATTTGTTCACAAAAAATAAGCTATGCACTTCCAATAAAAAAAACCTACATATTTAATGTTTTGAACACTAACAATGTGTGGAACGCAAAAAAACACAACCGTAGGGGGGGGGAATTTAAAAAGCAAGTCACTGTTTTCATTGGAGCTAATGCGGAGAGAGTTGCTCTTGAAGCCCAATCCGCCCCAAGAAATCATCTCGTTTTGCCCCTTTACTGACCCCTTGCCAACCTGTGTATTTTCTTGAAAGTTTGTTTTGTAAATGTCCCAAAATATATTTGATACCATCATCATGCGTGCATTGACAAAATAAATCCCCCTGGGAATAAACTTGGCTTATTTCAACACTGTAGTGATAATGCCAACAAGCGCAGTACAATGACGTCATCTTGTTGATTTTCGTGACGTTTATAACAGATGAACAAGTAAGTTGTCTACGGCACATGGACACCAAGATATTAAATGTAGTATTCGATTCACGTTTTGTAGAATTTTTAGTTTAAAATTAAACTACTATTTTTATTATAGTAAGTATAAATATTAAACATATACAACCAAGCTATGTAATTGGCCTTTTACACCACGAATTACGGCTTCTTACTGAGATGCACGACGATTAAAATTTAAATAATTGTTTACAAAAGCGGTTAAAATAAAGTTATAAACATATCTTCGACATACACTCTAGAACTTAACATAATCGTGAACAATTTTACTCATTGTATGTCAATTGACATGATCAGAATGTTATACTCATTCACATAATGAAATAACTATTGTGTTTAGCCTACATAATCGGCGCTCTCATTAAATAGCAATTATTTAATGCTCAAATTCACGGGGACCACAGTCGGTCACAACGTACAATGTTGCCTATTGAGATCGCGTCACGACTGCCTGTCATTAGCGTTAAGGTTTCTTGAGACAAGCACAAATATTAAGTGGTAAATTTCTGGTATTTTTCTGATAAATAAGCAACAAAATATTAGCAAATTTGATGGAGCTTATATTTCGTATTATTGTATTATAACCGACTTGGGTCCCCGTACTAAATTATAGCGAGTACAAAATACACCAGTAGGAGAGTGAATCATTCTAAAAATAGCGCGCGGTAAAGCTGTGTTAAAACACACGCATCAAGTAGCTTCCGGAGAATCCTAAACCCGAAAATTTCAATAAACGGGGAAGTTATAATTATACAATTACTGTGCATGTTAATTTATATTTGAATTAGGTCTGTGAAGTTGGCTGTTAGATGTTAGATATTCACCAGCTGTTCAAACCACAATGCATAGCTATGCATCAGGTGTTCTTCAGATGTTCAAAGGCAAAAGAATAGCTCTACACCAGGTGTTCGCTAAGTATTCAAATCAGAATGTATAGCTATGCACCAGGTGTTCGTCAGATGTTCAAAGGCAATAGTATAGCTCTGCACCAGGTGTTCGTCAGATGTTCAAAGGCAAAAGTATAGCTATGCATCAGGTGTTCGTCAGTTGTTCAAAGGCAAAAGTATAGCTATCCATCAGGTGTTCGTCAGATGTTCAAAGGCAAATGTATAGCTATACACCAGGTGTTTACTAGGTATTCTTATCAGAATGTATAGCTATGCACCAGGTGTTCGTCAGATGTTCAGAGGCAAATGGATAGCTATGCATCAGGTGTTCGTCAGATGTTCAAAGGCTAAATGTATAGCTATACACAAGGTGTTTACTAGGTATTCTTATCAGAATGTATAGCTATGCACCAGGTGTTCGTCAGATGTTCAAAGGCAAATGTATAGCTATGCACCAGGTGTTCGTCAGATGTTCAAAGGCAGACGTATAGCTATATACCAGGTGTTCACTAGGTATTCAAATCAGAATGTATAGCTGTGCACCAGGTGTTCGCCAGATGTTCAAAGGCTAATGTATATCTATACACCAGGTGTTTACTAGGTATTCTTATCAAAATGTCTAGCTATGCACCAGGTGTTCGTCAGATGTTGAAAGGCAAAAGTATAGCTATGCACCAGGTGTTCGTCAGATGTTGAAAGGCAAAAGTATAGCTTTATACCAGGAGTTCACCAGGTTTTCAAATTAGAATGTCTAGCTATGCACCAGGTGTTCTTCAGATGTTCAAAGGCAAATGAATAGCTATGCATCAGGTGTTCGTCAGATGTTGAAAGGCAAAATGTATAGCTATACACCAGGTGTTGTGAGCCCCGGACAGAAGATGGTGCCATTACGGACCTCCTAGGTCACAGTACGTTTCATGCCAGAGCTACTAGGTTTGATCACGGATGCTCACGGTCCACCACGAAACCAACACGGTTTGAACGCGGATGAGCACGGATTGTCCAGGAAAATCACGGATAAAGACGACGACGATACGGATAAACACCGTGTTGATACCGTGTCGATCCGTAGTGTTACCGTGCTGTGTCCTGCATGGTCCTGGACAGTCCGGGTGAATCGATCGTCGAGGAGACCATCGACGCTATTCATACGTAATTTCATCCAGGATCACCCCGGATCTAGTCCCCTCTTCATCCGGGATTATCCTGGGTAATCCTGGATGGTCCGCGTGTGTTCCGGCGTAGGTGTGACTGTGACTTAAGTCATCTATTTCTAAATATGTATCTTTCAAACTAGCTTATAAAGGATATTCGCCTAAACAAGATTTGTAAAAGAGGTCCGAATTACATCACATGTTTGATGCAACTATTCCATATGTGTCTATTCTGTAGTTTACGACGGTTTTCCGCACACAGAAAAAACATAATGTGTGGATCTGATGTGTACCCTATTTTAGTTTCTGAGAACTGTATTGATACGACCGAAAACCTATTACTGCAAAAGTTTATAAAATAATGACCATGTTTAGCATGCTCATTTATCAATCTCGGGGCGGTACAAAATATCGCAGAAAACTATGTTGTCGTGTTTGATTAAAAGAATGTTGATAAAACAAAGTAGTCAGTTGTTCACTAATACTGCAGGACTGCTCCGGGTCACACTTATAGCTTGTAAAACATATCTTTGTAAGAATAAAAAGGAAATTTACGAATTGTGTGCCTTATTTTCGAATACACCATTCTAGCGAGAGAGAAAAATTCATACGGTTGTGGCATTTCGTTTCGTCAGTGTATAAAGAAAGTCTTATTTTAGTTAAAGCCGCTGTCCATATTACCTGATTCCTGTGAACGTCAATACGTCTGAAAACTGTTTCTTATTTTCGAAAGGTATTATTTTTCCATGTTCGAAAACATTCGGTAAAATAGAATCTGCTATAATGTACATGCTGATTACTTAAGAGTCATCAAGGTCTGTGAAGTTGGCTGTTAGATGATAGATATTCACCAGCTGTTCAAACTACAATGCATAGCTGTTCGTCAGATGTTCAAAGGCAAAAAATAGCTATACACCAGGTGTTTGCTAAGTATTCAAATCAGAATGTATAGCTATGCACCAGGTGTTCGTCAGATGTTAAAAGGCAAAAGTATAGCTATGCACCAGGTGTTCGTCAGATGTTCAAAGGCAAAAGTATAGCTATGCATCAGGTGTTCGTCAGTTGTTCAAAGGCAAAAGTATAGCTATGCATCAGATGTTCGTCAGATGTTCACAGGCAAATGTAAAGCTATACACCAGGTGTTTACTAGGTATTCTTATCAGAATGTCTAGCTATGCACCAGGTGTTCGTCAGATGTTCAAAGGCAAAAGTACAGCTATGCACCAGGTGTCCGTCAGATGTTCAAAGGCAGAAGTATAGCTATATACGAGGTGTTCACTAGGTATTCAAATCAGAATGTATAGCTGTGCACCAGGTGTTCGCCAGATGTTCAAAGGCAAATGTATAGATATACACCAGGTGCTTACTAGGTATTCACATCAAAATGTATAGCTATGCACCAGGTGTTCGTCAGATCATCAAAGGCAAATGAATAGCTATGCATCAGGTGTTCGTCAGATATTCAAAGGCAAAATGTATAGCTATACACCAGGTGTTTACTAGGTATTCTTATCAGAATGTCTAGCTATGCACCAGGTGTTCGTCAGATGTTCAAACGCAAAAGTATAGCTATGCACCAGGTGTTCGTCAGATTTTCAAAGGCAAAAGTATAGCTATATACCAGGTGTTCACTAGGTATTCAAATTAGAATGTATAGCTGTGCACCAGGTGTTCGCCAGATGCTCAAAGGCAAATGTATAGCTATACATCAGGTGTTCACTAGGTATTCAAATCAGAATGTATAGCTGTGCACCAGGTGTTCGCCAGATGTTCAAAGGCAAATGTATATATATACCCCAGGTGTTTACTAGGTATTCACATCAGAATGTATAGCTATGCACCAGGTGTTCGTCAGATGTTCAAAGGTAAATGAATAGCTATACACCAGTTGTTTACTAGGTATTCTTATCAGAATGTATAGCTATGCACCAGGTGTTCGTCAGATGTTCAAAGGCAAAATGTATAGCTATACACCAGGTGTTTACTAGGTATTCTTATCAGAATGTATAGCTATGCACCAGGTGTTCGTCAGATGTTAAAAGGCAAAAGTATAGCTATGCACCAGGTGTTCGTCAGATGTTCAAAGGCAAAAGTATAGTATGCATCAGGTGTTCGTCAGTTGTTCAAAGGCAAAAGTACAGCTATGCATCAGATGTTCGTCAGATGTTCAAAGGCAAATGTAAAGCTATACACCAGGTGTTTACTAGGTATTCTTATCAGAATGTCTAGCTATGCACCAGGTGTTCGTCAGATGTTCAAAGGCAAAAGTACAGCTATGCACCAGGTGTTCGTCAGATGTTCAAAGGCAGAAGTATAGCTATATACTAGGTGTTCACTAGGTATTCAAATCAGAATGTATAGCTGTGCACCAGGTGTTCGCCAGATGTTCAAAGGCAAATGTATAGATATACACCAGGTGTTTACTAGGTATTCACATCAGAATGTATAGCTATGCATCAGGTGTTCGTCAGATAATCAAAGGCAAATGAATAGCTATGCATCAGGTGTTCGTCAGATATTCAAAGGCAAAATGTATAGCTATGCACCAGGTGTTTACTAGGTATTCTTATCAGAATGTATAGCTATGCTCCAGGTGTTCGTCAGATGTTCAAAGGCAAATGAATAGCTATGCATCAGGTGTTCGTCAGATGTTCAAAGGCAAAATGTATAGTTATACACCAGGTGTTTACTCGGTATTCTTATCAGAATGTATAGCTATGCACCAGGTGTTCGTCAGATGTTCAACGGCAAATGTATAGCTATGCATCAGGTGTTCGTCAGATGTTCAAAGGCAAACGTTTAGCTATACACCAGGTGTTCGTCAGATGTTCAAAGGCAGAATAATAGCTATACACCAGGTGTTCACTAGGTATTCAAATCAGAATGTATAGCTGTGCACTAGGTGTTCGTTAGATGTTCAAAGGCAAAAGTATAGCTATACACCAGGTCTTTACTAGGTATTCACATCGGAATGTATAGCTATGCACATGGCGTTTGTGAGATGTTCAAAGGCGGAAGTATAGATATAAACCAGGTGTGAACAAGGTATTCATATCATAATATATAGCTATGCACCAGTTGAACGTCATATGTTTGAAGGCAAATAAATAAATACGCAGCAGGTATTTGCAAGTTATATAAAACAGAATGTAAAGTTATGCACCACGTATTCGTCAGATGTTCAGGGGAAAAGTAGAGCTATGCATCAGGTGTTCGCAGAGTATTCAAATAGAATGTATAGCTGTGCATCATGTTTTCGTCAGATGTTGAAAGGTCAAAGTATATATTTGCTGCTTATCGAACAGGTGTTCTACAGATGTGCAAAAGCTAAACCCTAAAACCCGCATTACAATCGGTGCAATAATAAAGTTTTGGTAATCCGTATCGTTTATTTCTGTATGCGATTACTGGTGATGACTCTATCAGCATGTACATTATAGCAGATTCTATTTTACCGAATGTTTTCGAACATAGAAAAATAATACCTTTCGAAAATAAGAAACAGTTTTCGGACGTACTGACGTTCACAGGAATCAGGTTACATGGACAGAGGCTTTAACTAAAATAAGACTATCTTTATACACTGACGAAACGAAATGCCACAACCGTATGAATTTTTCTCTCTCGCTAGAATGGTGTATACGAAAATAAGGCACACAATTCGTAAATTTCCTTTTTATTCTTACAAAGATATGTTTTACAAGCTATAAGTGTGACCCGGAGCAGTCCTGCAGTATTAGTGAACAACTGACTACTTTGTTTTATCAACATTCTTTTAATCAAACTCGATAACATAGTTTTCTGCGATATTTTGTACCGCCCCGAGATTGATAAATGAGCATGCTAAACATGGTCATTATTTTATAAACTTTTGCAGTAATAGGTTTTCGGTCGTATCAATACAGTTCTCAGAAGCTAAAATAGGGTACACATCAGATCCACACATTATGTTTTTTTCTGTGTGCGTAAAACCCTCGTAAACTACAGAATAGACACATATGGAATAGTTGCATCAAACATGTGATGTAATTCGGACCCCTTTTACAAATCTTCAGAAAATCTTGTTTAGGCGAATATCCTTTATAAGCTAGTTTGAAAGATACAAATTTAGAAATACATGACTTAAGTCACAGTCACACCCACGCCGGAACACACGCGGACCATCCAGAATTACCCAGGATAATCCCGGATGAAGAGGGGACTTGATCCGGGGTGATCCTGGATGAAATTACGTATGCATAGCGTCGATGGTCTCCTCGACGATCGATTCACCCGGAATGTCCAGGACCATGCAGGACACAGCACGGTAACACTACGGATCGACACGGTATCAACACGGTGTTTATCCGTATCGTCGTCGTCTTTATCCGTGATTTTCCTGGACAATCCGTGCTCATCCGCGTTCAAACCGTGTTGGTTTCGTGGTGGACCGTGAGCATCCGTGATCAAACCTAGTAGCTCTGGCATGAAACGTGCTGTGACCTAGGAGGTCCGTAATGGCACCATCTTCTGCCCGAGGTGATCCAGGTCTCATGACTACAAATATTTTAAGCTTAATCAATGTCTCAATCTTAAATATTTAATCAATGGAATTCAAAGCACAAATGTAACAAGCATTCTCATTGGTCAATATTTAAAGTTGAGACAAAGTTTGAGACTGAGATCGTTTGTCGGCGTAGGGCCTGGGCTCACAACACCTGGTGTATAGCTATACATTTTGCCTTTGAACATCTGACGAACACCTGATGCATAGCTATTCATTTGCCTTTGAACATCTGACGAACACCTGGTGCATAGCTATACATTGTGATGTGAATACCTAGTAAACACCTGGTGTATATCTATACATTTGCCTTTGAACATCTGGCGAACACCTGGTGCACAGCTATACATTCTGATTTGAATACCTAGTGAACACCTGGTATATAGCTATACTTCTGCCTATGAACATCTGACGAACACCTGGTGCATAGCTGTACTTTTGCCTTTGAACATCTGACGAACACCTGGTGCATAGCTAGACATTCTGACAAGTATACCTAGTAAACACCTTGTGTATAGCTATACATTTGCCTTTGAACATCTGATGAACACTTGGTGCATAGCTATACCTTTGCCATTGAACAAATGACGAACACCTGATGCATAGCTATACGTCTGCCTTTGAACATCTGACGAACACCTGGTGCATATCTATACTTTTGCCTTTGAACATCTGACGAACACCTGGTGCATAGCTATACATTCTGATAAGAATACCTAGTAAACACCTGGTGTATAGCTATACATTTTGCTTTTGAACATCTGACGAACACCTGATGCATAGCTATTCATTTGCCTTTGAACATCTGACGAACACCTGGTGCATAGCTAGACATTCTGATAAGAATACCTAGTAAACACTTGGTGTATAGCTATATATTTTGCCTTTCAACATCTGACGAACACCTGATGCATAGCTATTCATTTGCCTTTGAACATCTGACGAACACCTGGTGCATAGCTATACATTCTGATGTGAATACCTAGTAAACACCTGGTGTATATGTATACATTTGCCTTTGAACATCTGGCGAACACCTGGTGCACAGCTATACATTCTGATTTGAATACCTAGTGAACACCTGGTGTATAGCTATACATTGGCCTTTGAACATCTGGCGAACACCTGGTGCATAGCTATACTTTTTGCGTTTGAACATCTGACTAGCACATGGTGCATAGCTATACATTCTGATAATAATATCTAGTAAACACCTGGTGTATAGCTATACATTTTGACTTTGAACATCTGACGAACACCTGATGCACAGCTATTCATTTGCCTTTGATTATCTGACGAACACCTGGTGCATAGCTGTACTTTTGCCTTTGAACATCTGACGAACACCTGGTGCATAGCTAGACATTCTGATAAGAATACCTAGTAAACACCTGGTGTATAGCTATACATTTGCCTTTGAACATCTGACGAACACCTGATGCATAGCTATACATTTGCCTTTGAACAACTGACGAACACCTGATGCATAGCTATACTTTTGCCTTTGAACATCTGACGAACACCTGGTGCATATCTATACATTCTGATTTGAATACTTAGCGAACACCTGGTGTATAGCTATTCTTTTGCCTTTGAACATCTGACGAACACCTGATTCATAGCTATGCATTGTAGTTTGAACAGCTGGTGAATATCTAACATCTAACAGCCAACTTCACAGACCTGAGTCATCACCAGTAATCGCATACAGAAATAAACGATACAGATTACCAAAACTTTATGATTGCACCGATTTTAATGCGGGTTTTAGGGTTTAGCTTTTGCACATCTGTAGAACACCTGATGGATAAGCAGCAAATGTATACTTTGACCTTTCAACATCTGACGAAAACATGATGCACAGCTATACATTCTATTTGAATACTCTGCGAACACCTGATGGATAGCTCTACTTTTGCCCTGAACATCTGACGAATACGTGGTGCATAACTTTACATTCTGTTTTATATAACTTGCAAATACCTGCTGTATATTTATTTAATTGCCATCAAACATATGACGTTCACCTGGTGCATAGCTATATATTATGATATGAATACCTAGTTAACACCTGGTGTATATCTAGACTTCCGCCTTTGAACATCTCACAAACACAATGTGCACAGCTATACATTCTGACTAGCGCACACCTGCTGTATATCTATACTTTTGCCTTTGAACATTTGACGAACACCTGGGGCATAGCTATACATTCATACGTGAATACCTAGTAAAGACTTGGTGTATAGCTATACTTTTGCCTTTGAACATCTAACGAACACCTAGTGCACAGCTATACATTCTGATTTGAATACCTAGTGAACACCTGGTGTATAGCTATTATTCTGCCTTTGAACATCTGACGAACACCTGTTGTATAGCTATACGTTTGCCTTTGAACATCTGACGAACACCTGATGCATAGCTATACATTTGCCTTTGAACTCCTGACGAACACCTGGTGCATAGCTATACATTCTGATAAGAATACCTAGTAAAGACCTGGTGTATAACTGCCTTTGATCATCTGAACACCAAGTGCACAGCTATACATTCTGATTTGAATACCTAGTGAACAACTGGTGTATAGCTATTATTCTGCCTTTGAACATCTGACGAACATATGGTGCATAGCTATACTTGTGCCTTTGAACATCTGACAAACACCTGATTCATAGCTATAATTTTACCTTTGAAAATCTGACGAAAGCCTGGTACATAGCTTTACATTCTTATGTGAATACCTAGTGAACACATGGTATATAGCTATACGTCTGCCTTTGAACATCTGACGAACACCTGGTGCATAGCTATACTTTTGCCTTTGAACATCTGACGAACACCTGGTGCATAGCTATACATTCTGATAAGAATACCAAGTAAACACCTGGCGTACAGCTATACATTTAGCCTTTGAACATCTGACGAACACCTGATGCATAGCTATTCATTTGCCTTTGAACATCTGACGAACACCTGGTGCATAGCTATACATTCTAATTTGAATACCTAGGGAACACCTGGTATATAGCTATACTTTTGCCTTTGAACATCTGACGAACACCTGGTGCATAGCTATACATTCTGATAAGAATACCAAGTAAACACCTGGCGTACAGCTATACATTTAGCCTTTGAACATCTGACGAACACCTGATGCATAGCTATTCATTTGCCTTTGAACATCTGACGAACACCTGGTGCATAGCTATACATTTTGATGTGAATAACTAGTAAACACCTGGTGTATATCTATACATTTGCCTTTGAACATCTGGCGAACACCTGGTGCACAGCTATACATTCTGATTTGAATACCTAGTGAACACCTGGTATATAGCTATACTTCTGCCTTTGAACATCTGACGAACACCTGGTGCATAGCTATACTTTTGCCTTTGAACATCTGACGAACATCCGGTGCATAGCTAGACTTTCTGATAAGAATACCTAGTAAACACCTTGTGTATGGCTATACATTTGCCTTTGAACATCTGGCGAACACCTGGTGCACAGCTATACATTCTAATTTGAATACCTAGTGAACACCTGGTATATAGCTATACTTTTGCGTTGAACATTTGACGAACACCTGGTGCATAGCTATACTTTTGCGTTTGAACATCTGACGAACACCTGGTGCATAGCTATACATTCTGATAAGAATACATAGTAAACACCTGGTGTATACCTATACATTTTGCCTTTCAACATCTGACGAACACCTGATGCATAGCTATTCATTTGCCTGTGAACATCTGATGAACACCTGGTACATAGCTATACATTCTTATAAGAATACCGAGTAAACACCTGGTGTATAGGTATACTTTTGCCTTTGAACATCTGACGAACACCTGGTGCATAGCTATGCATTCTGATGTGAATACCTAGTAAACAGCTTGTGTATAGCTATACATTTGCCTTTGAACATCTGGCGAACACCTGGTGCACAGCTTTAGATTCTGATTTGAATACCTAGTGAACACCTGGTGTATAGCTATACATTTGCCTTTAAACATCTGCCGAACACCTTGTGCGCAGCTATACATTCTGATTTGAATACCTAGTGAACACCTGGTATATAGCTATACTTTTGCCTTTGAACATTTGACGAACACCTGGTGTATAGATATACTTTTGCGTTTGAACATCTGATGAACACCTGGTGCATAGCTATACATTCTGATAAGAATACATAGTAAACACCTGGTGTATAGCTATACATTTTGCCTTTGAATATCTGACGAACACATGATGCATAGCTATTCATTTGCCTTTGAACATCTGACGAACACCTGGTGCATAGCTATACATTCTTATAAGAATACCTAGTAAACACCTGGTGTATAGGTATACTTTTGTCTTTGAACATCTGACAAACACCTGCTGCATAGCTATACATTCTGATGTGAATACCTTGTAACCACCTGGTGTATATCTATACATTTTCCTTTGAACATCTGGCGAACACCTAGTGCACAGCTATACATTTCTGATTTGAATACCTAGTGAACACCTGGTATATAGCTATACGTCTGCCTTTGAACATCTGACGAACACCTGGTGCATAGCTATACTTTTGCCTTTGAACATCTGACGAATACCTGGTGCATAGCTATACATTCTGATAAGAATACCTAGTAAACACCTGGTGTATAGCTATACATTTAGCCTTTGAACATCTGACGAACACCTGATGCATAGCTATTCATTTCACTTTGAACATCTGACGAACACCTGGTGCATAGCTATACATTCTGATGTTTAAACCTAGTAAACACCTGGTGTATATCTATACTTTTTTTGCCTTTGAACATCTGGCAAACAGCTGGTGCACAGCTATACATTCTGATTTGAATACCTAGTGAGCACCTGGTATATAGCTATACTTCTGCCTTTGAATATCTGACGAACACCTGGTGCATAGCTATTCTTTTGCCTTTGAACATCTGACGAATACCTGGTGCATAGCTAGTCATTCTGATAAGAATACCTAGTAAACACCTTGTGTATAGCTATACATTTGCCTTTGAACATATGGCGAACACCTGGTGCACAGCTATACATTCGAATTTGAAAACCTGGTGAACTCCTGTTATATAGCTATACTTTTGCCTTTAAACATCTGACGAACACCTGGTGCATAGCTATACCTTTGCCTTTGAACATCTGACGAACACCTGGTGCATAGCTAGACATTCTGATAAGAATACCTAGTAAACACCTGGTGTATATCTATACATTTGCCTTTGAACATCTGACGAACACCTGGTGCATAGCTGTACCTTTGCCATTGAACAACTGACGAACACCTGATGCATAGCTATTCGTCTGCCTTTGAACATCTGACGAACACCTGGAGCATAGCTATACATTTGCCTTTGAACATCTGACGAACAACTGGTTCATAGCTATACATTCTGTTAAAAATACCTAGTAAACACCTAGTGTATAGCTATACAGTTTGCCATCGAACATCTGACGAACACCTGATGCATAGCTATTCATTTGCCTTTGAACATCTGACGAACACCTGGTGCATAGCTTTACATTATTATAAGAATACCTAGTAAACACCTGGTGTATAGCTATACATTTTG
Organism: Congeria kusceri; assembly: GCA_027627225.1. Lineage (NCBI taxonomy): Eukaryota > Metazoa > Mollusca > Bivalvia > Myida > Dreissenidae > Congeria > Congeria kusceri. Next base: position 33,238,978 of record CM051036.1, read on the forward strand.
CCTTTGAAAATCTGACGGATAACTGATCCATAGCTATTCATTTGCCCTTGAACATCTGACGAACTCCTGGTGCATAGCTATACATTCTGATGTGAATACCTAGTAAACACCTGGTGTATATGTATACATTTGCCTTTGAACATCTGGCGAACACCTGGTGCACAGCTATACATTCTGATTTGAATACCTAGTGAACACCTGGTGTATAGCTATACATTGGCCTTTGAACATCTGGCGAACACCTGGTGCATAGCTATACTTTTTGCGTTTGAACATCTGACTAGCACATGGTGCATAGCTATACATTCTGATAATAATATCTAGTAAACACCTGGTGTATAGCTATACATTTTGACTTTGAACATCTGACGAACACCTGATGCACAGCTATTCATTTGCCTTTGATTATCTGACGAACACCTGGTGCATAGCTGTACTTTTGCCTTTGAACATCTGACGAACACCTGGTGCATAGCTAGACATTCTGATAAGAATACCTAGTAAACACCTGGTGTATAGCTATACATTTGCCTTTGAACATCTGACGAACACCTGATGCATAGCTATACTTTTGCCTTTGAACAACTGACGAACACCTGATGCATAGCTATACTTTTGCCTTTGAACATCTGACGAACACCTGGTGCATATCTATACATTCTGATTTGAATACTTAGCGAACACCTGGTGTATAGCTATTCTTTTGCCTTTGAACATCTGACGAACACCTGATTCATAGCTATGCATTGTAGTTTGAACAGCTGGTGAATATCTAACATCTAACAGCCAACTTCACAGACCTGAGTCATCACCAGTAATCGCATACAGAAATAAACGATACAGATTACCAAAACTTTATGATTGCACCGATTTTAATGCGGGTTTTAGGGTTTAGCTTTTGCACATCTGTAGAACACCTGATGGATAAGCAGCAAATGTATACTTTGACCTTTCAACATCTGACGAAAACATGATGCACAGCTATACATTCTATTTGAATACTCTGCGAACACCTGATGGATAGCTCTACTTTTGCCCTGAACATCTGACGAATACGTGGTGCATAACTTTACATTCTGTTTTATATAACTTGCAAATACCTGCTGTATATTTATTTAATTGCCATCAAACATATGACGTTCACCTGGTGCATAGCTATATATTATGATATGAATACCTAGTTAACACCTGGTGTATATCTAGACTTCCGCCTTTGAACATCTCACAAACACAATGTGCACAGCTATACATTCTGACTAGCGCACACCTGCTGTATATCTATACTTTTGCCTTTGAACATTTGACGAACACCTGGGGCATAGCTATACATTCATACGTGAATACCTAGTAAAGACTTGGTGTATAGCTATACTTTTGCCTTTGAACATCTAACGAACACCTAGTGCACAGCTATACATTCTGATTTGAATACCTAGTGAACACCTGGTGTATAGCTATTATTCTGCCTTTGAACATCTGACGAACACCTGTTGTATAGCTATACGTTTGCCTTTGAACATCTGACGAACACCTGATGCATAGCTATACATTTGCCTTTGAACACCTGACGAACACCTGGTGCATAGCTATACATTCTGATAAGAATACCTAGTAAAGACCTGGTGTATAACTGCCTTTGATCATCTGAACACCAAGTGCACAGCTATACATTCTGATTTGAATACCTAGTGAACAACTGGTGTATAGCTATTATTCTGCCTTTGAACATCTGACGAACATATGGTGCATAGCTATACTTGTGCCTTTGAACATCTGACAAACACCTGATTCATAGCTATAATTTTACCTTTGAAAATCTGACGAAAGCCTGGTACATAGCTTTACATTCTTATGTGAATACCTAGTGAACACATGGTATATAGCTATACGTCTGCCTTTGAACATCTGACGAACACCTGGTGCATAGCTATACTTTTGCCTTTGAACATCTGACGAACACCTGGTGCATAGCTATACATTCTGATAAGAATACCAAGTAAACACCTGGCGTACAGCTATACATTTAGCCTTTGAACATCTGACGAACACCTGATGCATAGCTATTCATTTGCCTTTGAACATCTGACGAACACCTGGTGCATAGCTATACATTCTAATTTGAATACCTAGGGAACACCTGGTATATAGCTATACTTTTGCCTTTGAACATCTGACGAACACCTGGTGCATAGCTATACATTCTGATAAGAATACCAAGTAAACACCTGGCGTACAGCTATACATTTAGCCTTTGAACATCTGACGAACACCTGATGCATAGCTATTCATTTGCCTTTGAACATCTGACGAACACCTGGTGCATAGCTATACATTTTGATGTGAATAACTAGTAAACACCTGGTGTATATCTATACATTTGCCTTTGAACATCTGGCGAACACCTGGTGCACAGCTATACATTCTGATTTGAATACCTAGTGAACACCTGGTATATAGCTATACTTCTGCCTTTGAACATCTGACGAACACCTGGTGCATAGCTATACTTTTGCCTTTGAACATCTGACGAACATCCGGTGCATAGCTAGACTTTCTGATAAGAATACCTAGTAAACACCTTGTGTATGGCTATACATTTGCCTTTGAACATCTGGCGAACACCTGGTGCACAGCTATACATTCTAATTTGAATACCTAGTGAACACCTGGTATATAGCTATACTTTTGCGTTGAACATTTGACGAACACCTGGTGCATAGCTATACTTTTGCGTTTGAACATCTGACGAACACCTGGTGCATAGCTATACATTCTGATAAGAATACATAGTAAACACCTGGTGTATACCTATACATTTTGCCTTTCAACATCTGACGAACACCTGATGCATAGCTATTCATTTGCCTGTGAACATCTGATGAACACCTGGTACATAGCTATACATTCTTATAAGAATACCGAGTAAACACCTGGTGTATAGGTATACTTTTGCCTTTGAACATCTGACGAACACCTGGTGCATAGCTATGCATTCTGATGTGAATACCTAGTAAACAGCTTGTGTATAGCTATACATTTGCCTTTGAACATCTGGCGAACACCTGGTGCACAGCTTTAGATTCTGATTTGAATACCTAGTGAACACCTGGTGTATAGCTATACATTTGCCTTTAAACATCTGCCGAACACCTTGTGCGCAGCTATACATTCTGATTTGAATACCTAGTGAACACCTGGTATATAGCTATACTTTTGCCTTTGAACATTTGACGAACACCTGGTGTATAGATATACTTTTGCGTTTGAACATCTGATGAACACCTGGTGCATAGCTATACATTCTGATAAGAATACATAGTAAACACCTGGTGTATAGCTATACATTTTGCCTTTGAATATCTGACGAACACATGATGCATAGCTATTCATTTGCCTTTGAACATCTGACGAACACCTGGTGCATAGCTATACATTCTTATAAGAATACCTAGTAAACACCTGGTGTATAGGTATACTTTTGTCTTTGAACATCTGACAAACACCTGCTGCATAGCTATACATTCTGATGTGAATACCTTGTAACCACCTGGTGTATATCTATACATTTTCCTTTGAACATCTGGCGAACACCTAGTGCACAGCTATACATTTCTGATTTGAATACCTAGTGAACACCTGGTATATAGCTATACGTCTGCCTTTGAACATCTGACGAACACCTGGTGCATAGCTATACTTTTGCCTTTGAACATCTGACGAATACCTGGTGCATAGCTATACATTCTGATAAGAATACCTAGTAAACACCTGGTGTATAGCTATACATTTAGCCTTTGAACATCTGACGAACACCTGATGCATAGCTATTCATTTCACTTTGAACATCTGACGAACACCTGGTGCATAGCTATACATTCTGATGTTTAAACCTAGTAAACACCTGGTGTATATCTATACTTTTTTTGCCTTTGAACATCTGGCAAACAGCTGGTGCACAGCTATACATTCTGATTTGAATACCTAGTGAGCACCTGGTATATAGCTATACTTCTGCCTTTGAATATCTGACGAACACCTGGTGCATAGCTATTCTTTTGCCTTTGAACATCTGACGAATACCTGGTGCATAGCTAGTCATTCTGATAAGAATACCTAGTAAACACCTTGTGTATAGCTATACATTTGCCTTTGAACATATGGCGAACACCTGGTGCACAGCTATACATTCGAATTTGAAAACCTGGTGAACTCCTGTTATATAGCTATACTTTTGCCTTTAAACATCTGACGAACACCTGGTGCATAGCTATACCTTTGCCTTTGAACATCTGACGAACACCTGGTGCATAGCTAGACATTCTGATAAGAATACCTAGTAAACACCTGGTGTATATCTATACATTTGCCTTTGAACATCTGACGAACACCTGGTGCATAGCTGTACCTTTGCCATTGAACAACTGACGAACACCTGATGCATAGCTATTCGTCTGCCTTTGAACATCTGACGAACACCTGGAGCATAGCTATACATTTGCCTTTGAACATCTGACGAACAACTGGTTCATAGCTATACATTCTGTTAAAAATACCTAGTAAACACCTAGTGTATAGCTATACAGTTTGCCATCGAACATCTGACGAACACCTGATGCATAGCTATTCATTTGCCTTTGAACATCTGACGAACACCTGGTGCATAGCTTTACATTATTATAAGAATACCTAGTAAACACCTGGTGTATAGCTATACATTTTGCCTTTGAAAATCTGACGGATAACTGATCCATAGCTATTCATTTGCCCTTGAACATCTGACGAACTCCTGGTGCATAGCTATACATTCTGATGTGAATACCTAGTAAACACCTGGTGTATATCTATACATTTGCCTTTGAACATCTGGCGAACACCTGGTGCACAGCTATACATTCTGATTTGAATACCTAGTGAACACCTGGTATATAGCTATACTTCTGCCTTTGAACATCTGACGAACACCTGGTGCATAGCTGTACTTTTGCCTTTGAACATCTGTCGAACACCTGGTGCATAGCTAGACATTCTGATAAGAATACCTAGTAAACACCTGGTGTATAGCTATAAATTTGCCTTTGAACATCTGACGAACACCTGATGCATAGCTATACTTTTGCCTTTGAACAACTGACGAACACCTGATGCATAGCTATACTTTTGCCTTTGAACTTCTGACGAACACCTGGTGCATAGCTATACTTTTGCCTTTGAACATCTGACGAACACCTGGTGCATAGCTATACATTATGATTTGAATACTTAGCGAACACCTGGTGTATAGCTATTATTTTGCCTTTGAACATCTGACGAACACCTGATTCATAGCTATGCATTTTAGTTTGAACAGCTGGTGAATATCTCACATCTAACAGCCAACTTCACAGACCTATTTGAATTGTGGTTGCGTTTTATTGAAAATTATTTATAATCGCACCTTTCTATCATCTTCTCCAGTAGATCTTATTCGATCTATAAACATGTTAAATATCTTTCTATAGATCTCAGATCTCGGTAAAATGTGGTGAAAGAAGTCGCGTAATAAGTCGAAATGTTGTTCAAGTTACCTTTACCTTATTTGCGTAGCATGAATACACTATGTGCAATACTAATGATACATATAGTATATTATTTAACATAACTACATTGTATGTACATTCTTCTGATACATATAATAATTTTCATTCATTCCCGCTATTATTTTCTGACAATGTTTATTTGTTAAATTTCCCTGACAAATTCATGTATCAATTGTGTTTACGTAAATTAGTAGTGTTTAGGTTATTCGTGTATTACTGGTGCGGAATATGATCGGTTTATTCTTGGTACAGATATTAAAATTGATTGAGATTATCTCAACTTAATTTTTGGACTGATACGTTTTCTTATGGTGTCCGAAAAATCTAGTGTCCGAGATGTCTTCTTAGTAGGGACCGAAAAATCTGAGTCCGAGAAGTCTCCTTATGTTTAGTGTCGTGCTGTGCGTATTGACCTGTATTGTATAGGCAATTGGTCACTTGCCTCAAATAAAGGACCAGCGGATGGTAATAGGGGTATTCTCCTTATGATGGAAACTGGAGTTTCATTATTCCTATATTCGCAAATAAAGACAGAAAATAATGAGATAAATAGAATAGAATACCAGGTAAGTGTTGATTAAAGATAAGTTTATTTGCTTGGCACGAAAACATGAACTACTCGCTGAGGCTCGTGGTTCAGGTTTCCTAAGTCTCGCTAAATACACTAATCTTTATTCAACACTAACCTAGTATTCTCTACAGTATATCTGCAATAACTTAAGCATCAGCACTTACCAACCTAGACATTATATCAAAACAAAACAAAAAAGATAACAAAAAAGGAAAGAAAAAGTATGCCTCCGTAGGTGCTTGAACCTACGATCACTGCGTCAGAAGTCTCTCACGTTAACACTGGGGTAGCAGTGCTTAAAATTTGTATTTTTAACACTATGTAAGTGATTCACGTATTTCTACAAATACTGACTAAATCTGTTGCAAACGCAAACATATCTTTTTAACCGTTAATTTTCATTGACATAGTAGTAATAACAACAACTTTATTTCATGATGATTTATAAGTAACACATTATTTCCAATTAAGTTCTGTGTCTTGAGAGCTATTTCGGTTCTTTTTTAAGTAATTTGTCATTCTGTTTGTGTTTTTTAATTTGCATTGTTTTTATTTGTGTTAGTATTTCTAGTGCATGTTTATCATTCTATTCAGTTTAAAGATTTTTTTACTTAGACGAACAAACATACGTATTAGACAGTCCAATTATAAACATACGGTAATGTCCGAGTTCTTCGGAAGTGAACGAATATGCACGTTTAACCTCAATGTTGACTCAGATCTACTGCTTCGAAAACGTTTTTCAAAATCCAGCACAATAATTTCAAATCCTTTTACATATCCAGTTACACGAAGCTGTATTCATTATTGGGAACCGTGTTAACCAGAAACGCGATTTGCGTTTGAAATCGCCATGTCTGGTCAGAACGCATGCGTTGTTTTAAAGTATTGAAATTTGTCTCTAAATCTGTATCTGATTATGATTATGTCAACTTACAAAATGTTTTTATAAATCAACGACGCATGGAGTATATTACTTGGTCACATGCTATACCTTGTATCCCGTGTAATACAACCATTACGAATATTTCTATCTTACACATGTGTAAGATAATATTTTGAGCGTTTTCATTGGCTACATATTCTACTGACCAATCGCATGACGTTATTTTGATGAATTGATGTCGTCAACATGAAATGACCGAATACACAAATTTTAGGATTTATCCACATGTTTTGGTAAAATTATACTTTTTTTCGTTTAAAAGCATGTGATAAAAAAGATCTGACACTCGTTGTCATTTCATACCATATTTTATTACACTCGTCCAGGAAATTCGTTAGTAAGCTCGCCAAAGGCTCGCTTACTAACAAAATTCCTGAATTCGTTTAATAAAATATGGTATGAACTGACAACTCGTGTCAGATCCTATATATTTGTAACGTTATCCGTACAGAAACAAAAGCCTGAAAGTTGCAACATAACACACAACACGATACACTTATGTTTACAATAAGTTCAAGATCAATGTCGTTTTCTGCGAAATATTCTAAAGTACGGAAGGTTGTTTCAGCAGTTTAATTTAACAAGTAAGTTAGATGTTAGTGTATGTTAGTTGCACATTTTGTATCACTTTGAGCGTCGTAATACTAGTATATTAATATTTTGAGCGCACGCACAATTCCGCGGACTTTGTGGTAAACCATTTAATGTAAATATTATGTATATTATGCAAATAATATAAATAGGTATATAATACAAAGATTATTTGACAGCATGCTGTACACTGCGGTTATATATTTTAACTCGTACACAGCTGACAAACTTAAATTGGACTCGCCTATCGGCTCGTCCAATATGGTATGTCAGCTGTGTATTCGTCCAAACATATCACCGTATTGTACAGTACGCTGTTAAATAACCTAATACTATTGTACATGTATTTAAAATGTTATCAAACTTTAAAAGTTAGGGTCGCTTTTTGACGTTTATTACGTTTTGTATACAATTAGTGTGAGTTGTTTCACTTCTGTCAGATATATACACAATGTAAATCTATGTATAATTTTTACTTTATATGCACACTCGTAACACTTTTATTATCTCTATTTGTGATATACTATGCACGTATTTCATAATGGTATAATTATTTTGAAAGGGTTGTATGTTCCTTTAACGTAAGTTTTCGTTATACTGCAATAACGGAGAACATGGACATGTTCATGTGGGGAAAGAACCAGCGCGAAATAGATTCCTTTTTGTCCCTCCTCCCTCTGCCCCTCTGGGCTCATCAACGCCTCAAGTAGTGTGGAATATCTTTTGAAATATGTAGGATCTGACACCAGTTGGCATTTCATACCATATTTTAACGAATTTCCTGGATAAGTTGAATAAAATACAGTATGAAATGACAACGAGTGTCAGATCTTTTTTATCACATGCTTTTAAACGAAATAAAACCCTTCTAATTTTACCAAAATAAGTTGGTAAATCCTCAACGTTGTGTACTGACGTGACGTCATTTCATGTTGACGACGTCATTTCACCAAAATGACGTCATGCGATTGGTTAATCAAAGAATGTGTAGCTAATCAAAACGCTCAAAGTGTTATCTTACACATGTTTAAGATAAAAATATTCGTTATGGCTGTATTACATGGCGAACAAGGTATAGCATGTGATAAATTTCGATATGCTCAATGACAAATAAATATACCATGTTTAAAAACCTTAATAGAAGCAATACATTGATACCAAAAAACTTTGGATTTACCAACGGTTCCCCCTCCGACCCGCTCCTTTTGACCTTTTTTGACCCTAGATCTTTCGCTATTTACATGTATCCACTTTTCCTACGGTTTCGGCCATCTTAATGTTTAAACCAGCGCATTCGCGTTAATTTCAACTGATTGAAACTGACTTAGTGGTCATTTTGTAGTAAAATCAATGTTTACATGAAAATATAAACTTATTTGAACAAAACAATACGTGAACTGAATAATAACATCAACATGTCCTACGTATGTCTGACTCACATCAGCGTTTCCTATGGTTTCGTGAATTCTGATTCGCTGCCGTTTAGCAGGTGCTCTGGGAGGCCCTGGCTGGGTTGACTGATTTTGTTGCATTCACATATTGTCATGTAACAATTTCAAACAATAACATTTTTAAGAATTACTCAAATGGTACTTTATAACAACCATTAAATAACAACACCATCAAAGAAAAAACGGATTTTAACATTATAAAGAACAATAAAGACATAACATACACAAAGAACACAAATATTTAGGAACAATGACAACACATGAACGCATCCCCACGTCGCAAAATAGCTTTTCATGGCAAAATTGTAAGTGAACCCAGTGTCCACATCCTTCGCACTGCCCCCAATTGACAATTTTCAAGTAGGGCCGCTTGTCGAGATTTGGGGGTGACAGCCTTTTACACACGCAGCACATGTCAGGCACGTTGACTTCCGATTCTTCGTCTGCGTCGGCGTTTCCGGTACTATTAATGCCACTTGTGGATGGACGAGAGCTGGTGGAATTCGTTTTTTCTGTTTGTTTTTCCCTTTCTGTTCATTTGCTTCCACGTTTTCTTTGTTGTGTTCATCGTATTTGTCTAATTCGGCCATGAATGCATCGCTAGTCACCTCTCGACCGCTCGGACTGGGCCTTTTATTAGATGGAGCTTTTGTATGGAGTGTGCAGTTACACACGTTTTATTGTTTAGTTTTTAGTTTATCTTCATTGCTTTTCCTTTCAGTACGGGTGTGGTGTCCCGGAACGGTTCGCATGGCAGATGTCGTTCCGATGGTACTGCATCCTTGTTTAATGGGTGATTGCCCGTCTTTCCGAAGGCATACACGATGTTCCAGGGTGACATGGACTTCAAATATGGCTATGGCTGCCAGCTCGTACCGGGTGGTCACTTTCCTCATCTGCTCCTTCATATACGAAGCACACTCGCTATAGAAGTAGCGTTGGAATGGCCCATATACTGCCACGTCCAAAGGCTGGAGAAGGTGTGAGGAGTGGGATGGTAGCACAAAAATGTGAACATTTTTAGAGAGGGCCCAGTTAATCATGCTACGGGAAGTGTGTGTTTTGTGCCCATCTAACAGCAACAAGATCGGCTGCTTGTCATCTGGGCCTCGGCGCACGTGCTTCAGGAAGTGAGACTCTGGAACACGGCTGCTGTTGACCAACCAGAGTCTGACATCACAGCACGGGCCCCTGGTGTGGCTCCACGCATCAGCTCGTCATTCGTTCTCTTACCTTTGGTATTTGACATATCATCTTAAAGGGACATGTTAACAAATGGATGTATTGACTATTTTTATTTAATTTTTTTTGGTCACATATTACAAAAATTAAAGAATAGTGCAGCTTTCGTTCGTCAAGTTAAGATGTTTAATGACATTTTTCCAAACAATAAACAATGAACAACTCTGTGAATAGATCCAGTTCTGTAAAGTTTAAATTGTACCATATAGTAGCTTAATAAAATGCCTAATAAAATGCGATTTCAGTACACTATGACTTAAATAGTTACGCGTATTAAACCAACGGCATATATAAATGTATACATGTTTAAGAAAGAACTTCAATTTTAAAATAATTATATGAGCCGCGAACGTAAAATCGTAAACGTAAATATTGCATGCTGCATTATATAACATAAACAGTGTAATTTGAATCATACTAAGACCTTTGAACACGAAATATGGTGGTAGATGCTTTCCTGCTGCATTGACGCAAGCAATCAAGGTTGTACTTGACGACCGCGGATTAGTTACAGACTGGGTCTTCTTTCGTGTACGGGCTATTACATTTGGAGGTCTGTGCTCCGGGCTGATTCCTGTTTTGTCCAGGTTGTAGATCAACTCTGGCTTATCATGCAGTCCCAGGTTTGTAATGGCCTCCTCAAGGTTTTTGAAGTAGTTAGTCACGCTTTCGGTTACATATTTGGCTCTGTTTGTGTCCAGAGCAGCGGGCTCCAGCGAGGTTATACTGTTTTTCCATCGGTCCAGGAAACTTTACAGCCAGGAATTGCTGAGTGGCTTGTCAGTTGGCCTCCTACCCAGCTCCAATGCCAGTTCTCCGGCCGTTCTCTGCAAGGCTATGTTGAAAACCCATATCCTAGCCTGGCACATGTCTGTTCATGCTTTACAAGAGCAAGCTCTTCATCTTTGTGGAAAACTGTGTCATTACCATAGTTTTCCATGTCAACCTTTCCACTTATTCTATCTCTTAGCGTTTGATATGGGACCCCATATTGCAGGGCTGCCTTACGAATGCTTACTTTAGTGCCCCTAACAGCACTGTAGGCCTTTACCAAACTTTCACTGTGGTAAGTATTATACTTAGAATAGTATTTTTGTGGTTTGGGCTGAAATAAAAGGCAACAGGGTCTTTAATACAGAATGATAAAAAATGAGACGTAAACATATACGTAAAAATATGCGACGGGCCTCTACAGCTGACAGCGTCTGTAGGATGTAGGGAAGTAAACCACAGACTGTATCAAGAAGAAAACGTATTTTAAGTAGGAAAATGGGCAGATTTTATTGAAATGTGTTTCAATGAAGGCGTTGGCAGTGGTAAATAATACGAAAATTACCTGTTTTTTTTTCGCATTTTGCAGTTTTCTGTACAGCTAAAACACTTCCTGTAAAAGTTGCACAGAATTCGGACGCGTGCGTGAACGTCCTGGGCATTTAAATTACGTCATCGCTAAGTTCACGAAACCATACGGGTGGCCGAAACCATCGGAAAGAAGGATAAAGTACACGAGTCATGTAGGATTACCTTAACACACAGGAACTCAAACTATATCCAGTAAGGCAGAAATTCACTTCTTGATAAGACAGCGCCCTGAAATATAATTTGAAATCATTGGATATTTTATTTCATTTAGTTTAAACTTTAAACCTATTTATTAAAGCTTGAATTTGCCGAAAGCCAGAGGCTTATTGAGACACATTCGAGGCCGTTTTCTTGAGTAGAACCAATACACGACGTCTTTTGTGAAAGATAAGTCGAACGCCACCGGCGTACAGATCGAACTCGTTATATCCCGATCGCAAGGCGGACACCATATTACAACACAGCGACTACCATTAATTGCATATACGACCTACTTACAAGTACAGCTGCCAATTTCGATTCGATTCTCTTTTATATTGTTAATAATTATCTGTCATAAAACTATTAATTGCAATTATGGTTTTGTCTAGATTAATCATGTTAATTGATTACGGCATGAAAGTTACTGTTATACTGAACTAGTTATTTTGAACATTATCACCATTTAAACTGTTCCTATTTATATTCAAATATAATGCAGATGCTTTCACATTAAACGATACAATTATTCATAATAAATATAAATATTTTATATATTGCAAGTCATGACTCATAAATACGCAAAAAACAATACTGCATAAAGGAAAAATGATACGAATCGAAATATTAAACTAATTGATATTTGAAATCGAAATCGAGTCGATTCGAGTCATTCCTAAATCCTTGCAGCTCAACTTACAAGGTTAGAAACCTGTATAGCAAAGCACGATAGGGTCCCATTGTAAAACAGCACAATATCCTGGTACCATTCGCCCCTTTCCTTTGTTTCAGATTTAGCAAGCCTGGTTTCTTTGCAAATATGGTTCTCCCTGCTTTTAAAATTTAAAATTTAGCAGATACGGTATGTTCCTTTTAAGAAATTTCATCTCGCTTGATAGTATAGTCCCCCGTAAGAAACACAGAATGCACTCGCGATTTCGACAAAACACATGCGGTCTATACACAAACTGCTGACCAATTCAAATTTCATGTATTTCCGTGACATTATACATTAAAATGTACAGAAGACTGGTCATTTTCATGAAGGTCCGTTATGCATAATGATGCTTTTTTTTTTACAGAAGACAAATCGAACTATTTGATATACGGCCTACTTACAAGTGGACCATCGAGGTACGCCCAACTATTTGCTTGTATCTAAACTTTAGGTTGCAACACCAGTCAAAGTCTCTACGCATGTGCGCTAGAAAGCTGGTTGCCGTACCGGATGTACCGGTTTCACGGGGAACCGCTTGCGCAAGACAAGCTCACAGTTTGAATTGTTGTTCTTTTCAAGACAACGCTAAAGAAATAGCTGGAAGGTGGTGCGGCTATTAACAATACATAGGACCTAAACTATGATCAATATATATGTATAATGACTAAATAGAATAATAAAAATAATAATTATAATATAATAATAATAATAATAATAATAATAATAATAATAACAATCATCATATGGAAGAAGTCACGATAGCGTCCCGATTCTCCCGAATGCGATCCGACCCTTGCCCGGCAGTTTCCCGACAGCGTCGCGACAGCGTTCCGACATTCCAGACTGTTTGATTATTTGTATCGTTGCGCTATCGGGACGCTGTCGGGAGCCATACTCGAGAATTTTGTGACTGCCGCAATGCTCCAGACGTGATTTTTCTATATAATTATAATGCATTATCTATCACGTTCGACAGGATATTGTCCCCATAACGTCCCGACACAGTCCCGAATTTGAACCGATACAGCCGAATCTACCCCGACAGAGTCCCGACTATACACTATACAAATTCGTCTGAGTCTCCGGAATGTTAAGGGAAAACCTTAACCCTCGGGAGTGCTTAGCCGATCACGCCGAACATGTCCCGATAATTCCCGATTCTTAGGATTCTTAGGACAGCGTACCGACAGTGTTTCGACACCTCCAGACAGCGTCCCGACAGCGCTCCGACATTCTCGACTTTGTTATTGTTTGTGTCGTAGCGCTGTCGTGAGCCATAATCGGGAATGTATGACTGCGGCTTTAGCCGCTTCGGTCATTGCAGCCGATTATTGCCGAAACCCGGCGTCGTTTTCCGATGTTTTATTGCTGAGATTTCTGAGAATAAAAAATAATACATAATGTGCATTAATTAATTGAACGTTATTTAATTAAATAAAGGAATCATACTTCAGCATGATGAAGCTGCTGAAATCAGCTGAATAAGTTGTACATCTAAATTGTATATAAATGGTGTCTTATACTCAGAAACAATAGACCTCAATACATGTAATGTAATTGCTTTGTATTTATGTTCAAACTATTTTATACTGATCTAAAAGAAACGCCAACAATCATGTTTTAGTAAGTTTTAAGTAAGTTTATTTTTATATATTTAATTGCTTTGTATTTATCTTTCCAAATATTTTTTTAATTTAATTAAAAGAAACGCCAACATCAAAATCATGTAGTTTTAATAAAACAATATTTATTTATTTTTTCCCAAAAATGTAGACATGCGAATTTCCTAATATTCCTGTTTGACCATTGGAGAGGTAATGTTTGTTAGATAAAAAGTTGTATATTGATACTGTTCATTGTTTAGGTTTGATAAAAAGATGGCTCTTCAGTGAATTGTTTATCATCAAAAATGTTCACCCCTTTCAAAACAACCAAATTTATTTTCCTCGCATTATTCAATTAATAAAGTAATGTTCTTATTAATTAATAAATGTTATCCCTCCACAACGGACACGATTATCCCTGATAACAGTCGGGGTATTCAGATAGCCATCTGTATGATATCGTCATAAAATCTTATCAGATAAAGTTGACCACGGAAGTGGGGCCAGAACTGAAGAAGGGTCAAACTATCAGCTGATTATGTATCTTTAAAATCGTTTCTATGCTGTAATAGGTAGACTATACCAATATTTTTAATCCGTGCACACTTAATCTTGAAAAATCGTAATTATTTTCATTATTTTCAAATCTAACAGATAATAATAATAACAATGACAATGACAATAATAATAATAATAATAATAATAATAAAATAATAATAATAATAACATATTTACATATTTTCTGAATGTATCTCATTTAGACAACAATAAGGTTTTCAAACAATATAAATAAACAAACAATAATTAATTGCATATAAAAGACTGCTGTAAAATGAAATCATTACAATCAACACATTTGACGGACATGACAACAATTTAAGTGCAGAAACTGAACAAAACAAATCTTGATTTACCGGCACTTATACGTATATAATCTAAAAGAGCAAATTGACAAAATATTAACATACTTGTTTTTTTTATTGGTTCAGATGATATACTTTTTGCAGTTAAGATGTGAAAGAGCATTTTACAAAACTACGAAAATCTGAGAACAAATCCCTTTAAAGAATACTTTTTATTCTTACGTCTTAAAGGCCTAGCTTAATGCGTCTTTATTTGACCCCCCCCCCCCCCCCCCAGCAAAAAAACAACAAAAATGTGGGTATTGCACCCCTGCGCATTGGCACCCTGCTGTGGTCACAGTGTGGACAGTTTGGCGACCCTTATCAGGCGAGATCAATACACTGCTGCAATTGAAACAGTGCACTCAGCAATTGCTGAGTCAGCTGAGAGAAAAGATTGCAGATAATGATAAGATATTTTATGGTGGACCAATACACGAAGTTGAATACACCACGAAAAGGCCAGACATTCCTTAAACTAGGCCTTAAAGTCTAAGAATGGGTAGGTGATTGGAAAATGCAAAGACATTAGGCCAAACAAAATACATGTTGTGGTTCAAATTACATCGCAGACACAAAATAGGGTAGGCAGGTCGGGAAAACATGTTATTTTACAAAAATGTGCTATTTTAGAACACACATTTAAATAGATATGTCACTGCTTTTATCAATTATAATTACAATATAAAATGAAAGTTAGTAGCTCAACTGAGTCCAGAACCGGAGCAAAGACATACAAAGATCATCAATCGAAACTAAAACGAAACTTTTTTAAAGTTCAACACAGTTTATAACCGTACAGTAGGCTGAAACGAAAGTTGCTGATCTGCAAGACGGTGATCAGTTAGTTGCTTTAAAACACATTTAAAATGATTTGTCTTTCAAATACAACGAAATTCATGTCAAACTATTTATCTGTTGATTAATTCATCCATTAATTGATTAATTTCGAGTTTAAACACAATTTTCTCAATATATAACTTAGTTCCAAAATCTAAATATGTAATGTCTAAATATGTAGACCTTTTGTCAAATGCTCCATCAGCATTCACACCAAATTGCATATTTGTATGATTTGTGTATGGTGCTTGAAATGGACGTTTTATACTGCTAGATAAGTAATTCATAGTGATATTTAACTATTTACTATGAAAAGAATGCTGTAGAAACTTTAAAACTAAGCCGACTTTTAGTTGCCTAGCAACGGGAACAGTAAAATCAAGATGGCTGCCGTTGCTTGCAAAACAGGAATTGTTTAACCTTAAATGAAAAAATCTATGCATTAAAACAATATCAACTGGTAATATTCGGCAGAAATGTGCAAAGTAATATTAATAATTAATAGACATTAGTAATTTATATGAATACTTAAACTACATGTATGTTGATTTTATTAAATAAATGCCTATCTTCGTATTATAGAAGATTGGAAACAGACTCTAGATGAGAATAAATATGTTGCCGCCATCCGTATTGATCTGTCTAAAGCCTTCGATTGCCTGCCACATGACCTTCTTCTCTTAAAATTAAAACATTACAATGTCGGTAACAATGCTCTTCAGTTAATTAAGGACTATTTAAATAATCGAAAACAATGTGTCAAACTAGGCCATTTCACAAGTGGATTTCAAAACACATATAAGGGAGTTCCACAAGGCTCTATCCTAGGACCAGTACTCTTTAATATTTTGATAAATGATATATTTCACTTTGTTCAGAAATGTAAATTGTATAATTATGCTGATGAAAACACCTTATCTCACTCTAGTCATGACATTAATGATGTGAAATCATCTCTTATACATGACAGTCTCTCTTGAATACAATCAAATGCAAGCCAATCCTGACGAATTTCAAGCCATAGGAATTGGACCTAAGTCTCATAAATGTAATTTAACGTTAAATCTTAATGATAAAAACATAGCATGTGTTGAAGAGATCAAACTGTTAGGAGTTACTATCGATTTCAGTTTAAATTTCAAATCTCATGTTACAAATATTTGTAGGAAAGCATCTATGCAATTAAATGTTCTAAAGCGCATAGGGCAAAACATCTGTAAATTAGGAAGATTTAACATACATTACTCCTTTATCATGTCTAATTTTAGTTTCTGCCCCTTAGCATGGAATTTTTGTGGGGAAATAAATACAAACAAAATTGAAAATGTTCAAAAAGAGCCGTGCGATTTGTTTACAATGACTACACATCAGACTACACTACTTTACTACAAAAGTCAAAACTTCCGACTTTAAAAGTGAGACGATTAAGAACGATGGCTATTAAAACTTTCAAAATACTACATAAACAGTCACCTTCTTATCTTCAAGACCTAGTTGCATTAAAAAATAATAGCTACTCTTTCAAATATAGTAATACAGCATTTTATACCACATGTAAAAACAACAAAATATGGCCTGAACTCTTTCCGTTCCAGCTGCGCCAAGACTATGGAACTCGTTCCCTCAACAGTTCCGTGATGAAGAAAATTTTAACCAATTCCGTAGTTTAGTAAACTCTTGGAATGGTGAGCACTGTCAATGTTCATGTTGTATGTGCTACAACTAATAGCTAAGATGTATTTTGTACCACCATTGTAACATATAACACTATTTGTCCGTCCCATTCAATTTGTCCTTCTCTTTCTGACTGTTCATTCTATCTTATTGTCAAAATTTTCTCTTTGTCCATTTATTTCTCTGAATTTATTTTTAATTCTCTCATTCCCTCCAGTAGGCCAACAACTTGTTCTTTTTATCAAATGTATTTTATATTACTAATAAAACTTTTTTGCGATGATGCATAAGATTAGTACATTCTATTTTTGAAGATTTTTTCTTTTCATTAATGTAATGTATGCAATTTAAGAAGTTTCCATTTTATTTTTGAAATAGTCAATGTTTAATTTACTGTTTAAACCTTAATATGGCATTGTACTTTAGATCTATGCAAATTTTCCTTTCTATTTGTGTGAATTTCTTTAATGTACAATAAATATAACTTTATATATAAATAACTTAACATATTTTAACATGAAAATGTTGTTTTTGTTGTTGTTGTTTTTTCACTTAAACTCTGTTTATTACATAGGACTGCAACTGCTATTATTCATGGTGTTGTTACATTTGTACCCACATAAGTACTTCTGATGGATTTTGTTATTGTAATTGTTGCTAGTAATATTATTTTTATTGTATTAGTTTTATTTGTGTAATTTTTTTTTTTGATTCTGTTGTTAGTATTTATTAAGTGCCACTTTCACATAATTTGATGTCTACATCAATAGTATAATAATTAATTTACTAAGATTAAGGCATTAAAAATAACATCAGTCATACAATTCTATTGTTTGATTTGCCTACACATACCTATGTAGTCATCTATGTTGAAAGGACAGTTTTCATAATAACTTATGTTTTTAATTAGTCTTATATTCATTGTTAAAAGTTTAATTTATTTAATCACTACTTTTATTTATGTTAATTTGTTACATGTATACTGTTTTTTATTATTGTAAATGTTACATTTATACTGTGTATAATTCATATTGGAACAATAACAATAGAGTTCAAATCGAATGCATACAGAAATACTAATTATAGCCTAAACATGTGATGCCACTGTCTGGTCTGTAATATTTAAATGCTCAGCACTATTAATTATGTGCCCAGGCTGGAATAAACAACATTTAATAACAAGAATGAGTAATTATGCAATAGATCAGACCCTAAGAAGATCCAAGGTAAACAATTTGAATTACAATTAACAGTTAACAGTTATATAATATGCATATATTGCTGGGGTGTTACAATACTACTACTACTACTACAGCAGCAACAGCAACACCACATAACTACAAACATCAGCAACAAGGATACTAGCAACAACAATAACAACTACATGCATTCGAAACCGTGTTGATGACGATGCTGATCCTGATGTTGCAGCTGCTGACGACGACAACAATGATGATACTCAAGATCAGCATCATTCTTTCATCAGCTATATACGGCGATATACAGCTTAAGTCCAGCTGTATTCGTTGTAAGCTGTATACGGTTTGTAGACTCTGTTGACCGAACCAACGGTCTTTTAGAGGGTAATTTCCAAAACAGGTATTGCGGAAAACTACTTTTCTTTGCAGGCTACGAGTCAGTAAATCTAAACTTGAAACTTCTTCAAAATAGCAAAATTTCACGCGTAGGCTGTATACGGCGTAAGCTGTATACGGGCTAACAGTGCTTCGAATTTTAAAACGCGCGTCACTAACTTGCGCGACATATATGTATGTACATTGACCTTAAATCAAACCCTTGAATCAATGTTCTTTATCGACGTATCAATACGGATACAGCATTGATGATGGGTGTGAAATGTCAAGATACCGGTATTAAAAATACACCGGCAAAGAAAAGTACTAGTAAAGTCCTTATGCGTGACATTAGCGCTTTATAGCTTTAGTTTAAATGGCGAAATGTTTTTCAATATGATTTTTGGAAGGAACAATTGGACAGCGTCCGTTTAGTAAGCTTACACGGAAGTTGTTGACGTATACACCGGTGATCAGTTAATTCAATAAGATTTAATTTGAAGAAGCTTTTAAGGTAAGTGCACGAATACTTTACAGTCTCATTGTGAATAGATTTGCTGTAATGTAATATTTTATATACAATGATTTGTAATAATTGAAACACATGCATGATGTTTACGCATTTCGATAACAGATATAATGTACCCAAAACGGCCAAAGGGAAACAGATTTTTTCTTATACATCATTTTTTAAGCTATGATTTATATGTAAGGCCATTTATTAATTAGGTCTTGTTTAACGGATTTTGTCCAAAAGTATTGGATGGGTGGTAAATAAAAACATTCTCAACTAAAATTGTTGAAGCACATCTCTGGAAACAAACAAGATGGAATAGAAGAGCTGTCAGAGGACAGCGCGCTCGACTATTCGAAGTAATTCATTTGGTACATATTTTGGAAAGTGGAAGGGGCATTAATTCCTTGTAATACAAAGCTGAGTTGTGGCAATTATTTCATTAATTTGTTTCAAGTTTCAAGTGAATACCTTATGCAGTTTTGAAATTAAAAGACTTTGGAACAAAAACTGTAACCCAAAAATCTATGTGAAAAGTGGCCATACCTCTGTTGAAATGTCAAAGCACAGTTATGGGGATTGTTGCACCTGATGCTGGAGTCAATTACAAAGATGTTTTCTTACGTTTAAGGGAATACCTAATGTAGTTAAGAAATTATAAGACTTTTGAAAAAAAAACATTAAAATCTATGTGAAAAGGGGACACTCTGTCAAAATACAAAACAGGATCGTGGATTGTGGCACCTGATGCTGTAGTTGACGACAAAGGGATATTCCAAGTTTCATGTAAATAACCTATCAAGTTTTGAAGTTATATAACTTTTGAATAAAAACTTAAATCTGAAAAGAGACAACCATCACGAAATACAAAAGATAGTTATAGGGAATGTTGCACTTGATTTTGGAGTTGATGATAAAGGTACATTTTAAGTTTCAAGTGAATAATCTATCTAGTTTTTAAGTAACAAGACTTTTTTAATATAAATTTAACCAAGATCAGACTCGGACGCCGACGCCGGGGCGCGCAGGAAAGCTCACCTATTCTTCAAATAGCCGAGCTAAAATCACACTAAAACGTTTATTATTGATGTCAGCTTCAAATGTATGATAGAAAAAATGTAAAATGTCTCAGTCTGTTGTGTGTAATATTAAATGTTATTTTTACTTTGGGTTTACGCTGATTATAGGTCAATATTCAGATATATTAGCAGTTTCAGACTCTTAATTCGTTTTAAAATGGAATTAATTTTTGCTTCTGGATATGTTAGACGGGGGATCCGTTAAAAATGAATAAAAGTTAATGGCCTAAACTTCAATACAGTATACTAGTAAATTAAGTGCAGTCAGTATGCTCAACACACCCGCTCAATACCCGGACAAAATCCAGCCGCTTCTTTTTACGCACCCGGACAAAATCGCCCCACCCGCGGACATAATCTCTCCTGCTCTTTTTTATGTACCCGAACAATGTCTGCTCCCCGAGACATAATCCCTCCCGCCCCTTTTTACGTTTACGGACAAAATCCCTCGGCCATAATCCCTCCCGCTTCTTTGTACGTACCAAGACAAAATCCCCTCTCCCTGGACATTATCCCACAGCTCCGTTTTAGTTAGCCAAATCAAATACCTCTTCCCCTGGACATAATCTCTACCGCTCTTTTTTACTTACCCAGACAAAATCCACCATCTCCTGGACAAAATCCCCCGCTTCTTTTTAAGTACCCGGACAAATATCCCCTCACCTGGACACAACCCCCGTTCCTTTATATGTACCCGGAGTTGGAATAGCAACGATTGAGTCATGGCTCCATTCGAATCGATTTTTATTTCAAACATCATTTAGTTGAATATTTCGATTTGATATATTACCTGTTTTACATGCTTGTTTTTGCGTATTCATGAGTAATTATTTGGATTTTAGATTAATGTGTTAGTTGTTATTAGTAATATCATTTCCTTGATTAATGGTGTATGTGCCCTATATATCAATATAAAAAGAACAATGGTACACACTGTTGATAATGTTTCACAACTAGTTCAATATAACAGCAACCATAATGCCATGATCTCTTTACATTATAACTCTAAACAAACACCGTAATTTTAATTAATATATTTATGAAATTTCATCAATCAATCTTTCTATAAAAGAGATTCGAATCGAACATGGTTGGTGTAGTATCGAAAATCGAATCGGGTCACTAACAATCGTCGAGTTATCGATGCATCGAAAGAATCGTTGCAGCTCTATATATACCCCCCACCCCACACCCCCACCCCACCCCCACCCCCCACCCCCCACCCCGATCTTTTTTAAGTTCCCGGACAAAATCTCCGGCTATTGACTGCACTTATTTTACTTGTATAAAAAGTTTAAGTTTTAGCGGGCTACGATGTGTTATCAATTCATTGGTATAACAAGACTTTAACTGTAGGCGCGATTACATGAAACTTGGAGTCGCGAGGGTAAGATCTGGAATTAGGAGTCGCGAGGGTACGATCTCGAACTAGGAGTCGCTAGGGTAAGATCTGAAATTAGGAGTCGCGAGGGTAAGATCTGGAATTAGGAGTCGCGAGGGTAAGATCTGGAATTATAAAGGCACAGGCTGCTGCTCAAAAGAGGCCTGGTGGAAAGTTGTTACAGTTCCCTGACATGTTACTAAATTTAGAACTTTACTGTTTATAATATTCATTATGGTGGTATCGGTATGCTTCTTATTAACGTTTTAAACAAGTCAAGACATTTGCCATTAAATATAATTATGTGTCAACCAAAATATACGATTTGAACAGTTATGCAACAATCCTTGGCTAACATGCTATTAGGGCCAGCTTTGGGGGGCCATAAAGGAGCATGTGCGGCAACTGGCTTACTTGCGCTGGATCTTTCTCTGAGTGACATGGCGAAACTGGGCCCGTATCCACTAAGCTCCTTAGGTAAAACTTAAGTAATGTTCTTTAAAAAAAATCATATAATTCATTAAGACAGTGGCTATGTTATTTTTACTTTTTTTTTGCATTTAATTGTTATATTCTCGTACAGGATCGACAGATGCTTCTTATTTTATCGTATTTCGAAAATAAAAAATATTATTAATTTTAACGCGAAAAATTATATTTGCAATTTTCACGTAAGTTAAACTTAAGTAAAGATTTTACTTAGGAGCGTCATGAATACTGGTCCCTGGTTGCCATAGTGACGGCGCTCACCTCGGCCCTTGAAGTTTATCAAGGTCGTTATGTCCGGCCTGATCCCGATCGAGTAGGGGTCCCAAAACTCGAAGTACGTTTCTAGTCTTGCATGGTAGTAGATTTCCAGATCGCGGCCTTCAAGATAGGACTAACAAATTGAGTTTTTCGAATGAATGTATTGACAGATTGAGCTTTTCGATAACAAAATATTGACAACATGAGCTTTTCGATTTAAAAAAATTGACAAATTGAGCTTTTTGATAAAAAATATTGACAAATTAAGCTTTTCGATAAAAAATATTGACAAATTGAGCTTTTCGAAGATTTTTTTGTTTTTGACAAATGGAGCTTTTCAAAAAAAATATTGATGTTAATTTTGCTTTTCGATCAAAAATATGTTCTTATGTTCGAAAAAAAAATTGGACAACAGATCAAGAACTTATTTATTTTTTATCGAAAAGCTTAGTTTGTATTGTATATGAGCGATAGGTCAATAAAATAAAATAAAATAAATAAAATCGCACAATAGAAACAACAGTGTTGGCCTCAGTTATAATTATCTTATCATCTGTGAAGTAGCAGCCTTACGGGACCTATTCACAGATTGGCAAATTAACAATTTTTAAAATTGTTATCGCCAATTCCAAAAATAGGTCCACTATTTATAAAGGAGCAAAATAACACTCCGGAAACAGAAATATACTCCAAAAAATATTCATGTCGTTTATAAATAAGCATTGATTGAATTGGCAAAAAAATATAACGCGTTTGCAACGCTTTTCGATATTTTTTTTTCAAAACACGAGTATTACTTAAAGCGTTAATATTGCACACTGATTTATACAAGCCTCTTTAGCCTAGTGGATAGTGTGTCTTACTTTATATACAAAGCACTTTAGCCCAGTAGATAGTGTGTCTTACTTTATATGCAAGCCTCTTTAGTCTAGTGGATAGTGTGTCTTACTTTATATACAAGCCTCTTTAGTCTAGTGCATAGTGTGTCTTACTTTATATACAGGCCTGTTTAGCCCAGTGGATAGTGTGTCTTACTTTATATACTGGCCTATTTAGCCTAGTGGATAGTTTTTCTTACTTTATATACAAGCGTCGTTAGCCTAGTGAATAGTGTGTCTTACTTTATATACAAGCCCCTTTAGCCTAGTGGATAGTGTGTCTTACTTTAAATACAAGCCTCTTTAACCTAGTGGATAGTGTGTCTTACTTTATACACAAGCCCCTTTAGCCTATTGGATAGTGTGTCTTACTTTATATACAAAGCACTTTAGCCCAGTAGATAGTGTGTCTTACTTTATATGCAAGCCTCTTTAGTCTAGTGGATAGTGTGTCTTACTTTATTTACAAGCCTCTTTAGCCCAGTGCATAGCGTGTCTTACTTTATATACAGGCCTGTTTAGCCCAGTGGATAGTGTGTCTTACTTTATATACAGGCCTCTTTAGCCTAGTGGATAGTTTTTCTTACTTTATATACAAGCGTCTTTAGCCTAGTGAATAGTGTGTCTTACTTTATATACAAGCCCCTTTAGCCTAGTGGATAGTGTGTCTTACTTTAAATACAAGCCTCTTTAACCTAGTGGATAGTGTGTCTTACTTTATACACAAGCCCCTTTAGCCTAATGGATAGTGCGTCTTACTTTATATACAAGCCACTTTAGCCTAGTGGATAGTGTGTCTTACTTTACATACAAGCCTCATTAGCCTAGTGGATAGTGTGTCTTACTAAATATACAAGCCTCTTAAGCTTAGTGGATAGTGTGTCTTACTTTATATACAAGCCTCTTTAGCCCAGTGGATAGTGTGTCTTACTTTATATACAAGCCACTTTAGTCTAGTGGATAGTGTGTCTTACTTTATAGACAAGCCACTTTAGCCTAGTGGATAGTGTGTTTTGCTTTATATACAAGCCACTTTAGCCTAATGGATAGTGTGTCTTTCTTTATATACAAGCCTCTTTAGCCTTGGGGACAGTGTGTCTTACTTTATTTACAAGCCACTTTAGCCTAGTGGATAGAGTGTCTTACTTTATATATAAGCCACTTTAGCCTAGTGGATATTGGGTCTTACTTTATATACAAACCCCTTTAGCCCGGTGGACATTGTTTCTTACTTTATACACAAGCCACTTTAGCCTAGTGGAAAGTGTGTCTTATTTAATATACAAGCCACTTTAGCCTAGTGGATGTGTGTCTTACTTTTGATCCTGACATAGTGGGTTCGAGTCCAGTCAGAGGCAAAACATTTTTTTTTCTTTTTTAATGCTTTGTTAGCAGAGGACCTGTTAGTCCAGATTCTTAATTAATTCAAGTTATGGCATTTCTTAAAAATACGAAAATCAGTGAATAAGTCCCTTTAATATTTTATTTTCTAATGGGTATTTCTTGGCTAATATTTTATTTTCTAATGTGTATTTCTTGGTATTGCGCATTTTCAAATAAAAATGTCATTTATATTGCTCTAGGAAATGAAATTTATCGTTGATATGGACCCATAATCAATTATATATTAACTAATGTTAAATACTATTAAACAGTTCACGTTTTTCCCATTTCTTTACAAACTTTCATTTATATTGCTGCCGGTGTATTTTTTATGCCATTTTCTGAAGTTAGTCTTAGATGCGACTCCTGGAGATTAATTCCTTGATTGAATCTGAATCTTTCTCGCTAAAATCTCACTGTTCGCAGTTATTCGTATTTCTGAAAAATGTCATTTAATGTCTTAGGGGGACTTGTTCACAGATTTTTGTATTTTGTTCGGCGAAACTGTCTAAGATCACTTTTGACTCAGATTTTTGGTAAATTGTACCAATGCAAAGCTAGAACTTTGGCGCGGTAAGTTAATTATGCAGCGGTAAAATTGAATACCATTAATATTTTGGGCAAATTTTTGGTGCGGGAGAATTTTAGGGAATGCAAACTAACAACATTGGTTTAATGTTTACCAATAATTGTTGCCTAATTTTGGGGATTAAAATTTACAGAATTGATTACATAAAGTTATAAACATATCATCGACATACACTTTAGAGCTGAGCATAAGTATGCACATATTTTCTCATTGTATGTCATGAACAGAATATTATATTTATTCCCAGAACTGTTTTGTGTAGCCTAGCAGCACGCTCTATAAATAGCAATTGTACAACAATGCTGCTATTTATTCTAGTGAGTTCAACACACTCCAGATCATTCTAAATACAGCGCGCTTTTAGCAGCCGGTGTGTTAATAAACATACATCAGTTTAGCGTCCAGAGGATCATAAGCCCGAACTAGTTATATTTCAATAAATAGGGAATTTATATTTACAAAGTTACTGTGCATGCTAATTTGAATTGCGGTTGTGTGTTATAAAGAATAATTTAGAATTGCACATTTATATCGACTTTTCCCGTAGATGTTATTCAGTCTATAACAATATGTTACATCTTTCTATACATAAAATGTGGTAAAAGAAGTCTCGGAATTCGTCGAAAAGTTATTCATGTTACTTTTACTTCATTGGCGTAGCATGAAAACGTCATAAATTGCAATATTAATTATTCACCGAAAACCTTGATACATCATATTCCTACCGAATATAATGTTAAATCGTAATTGTCTAGTGAAATGTTATGTCTGTGTTATCAAAAATAATATAATAATAATAATAATAATCACTTTATTTTAAGAAGATGACATATAAGACATAGTATTGTCATGACAAAAACATACCTTATTTTCATACGGCCTTCATACACATTCAAACATTCAACCAAATTCACATTTAACATATAATTACTAAACAAGCACACAATAAATTTAATAATAATAATAATAATGAACATGGCAATAATAATAATAATAATATTAATAATAATAATAATAATAATATTCCCAATAAAAAACAATTACAAAGCATCGACAGACAGCACTAGAAAATAGAAATTATGCACAATGCATTGATACACTCATAAAAAAGTTACATTTTTATATAAAAATTCTCCATTTACAAAACAAATATAATTATTTGCTAACAACATCAATTTCAATATACATTTTCTAATTTTCAATAAATATATCTATATCAGTATTATAATTGTGATATTTGTGTTACATCTATTTGACTTGTTCAAGTAAATATGTTTTTTATGCTCCTTTGAATGATGGCAATGCAGATTTATTTCTTAATTCCAATGGCAAATTGTTCCATACGATTATGCAATAGTATGCATATGTATCTTTGCAGTATTTTGTTCGTGGTTTAATTGGCAAAATAAGATCTTTGTGCATAGCTGACCGTAAATTGTGGGATTCATTGTTTGAAAAGGTTAATAAATCTTTCATATATGATGGCACCAAATTGCAAACGATTTTATATATTTGTATAGCAGTGTGGTATTTTACTATGTCATTAAATTTCATCCAACGTAATGTTTTAAAAAGTTCTACAGAAGCAGTCCTTGAAGGTTTATTCAGAACTATTTTAGCTGTTCTGTTTTGTAGTACTAAAATCTTGTTTATATACGAATTGTTCGGTTTTCCCCAAATAGTACAACAGTAGTCAAAAATAGGTAAAATATATGCATTACAAAACATTTCTTTCATTTCATCACTGAGAAAGTATATGATGTGTTATAATAATGTAATTTTACTGTTCAGCTGTTTACAAACGTGATCTATTTGATCATGCCAATTCAAGGTTTGATCAACATAAATACCTAAGATTTTCTTCCTACATACATTTTCTAAATCATTTCCTTTTATATTGATATTAAGTGGACTAGAAATTGTTATTTTATGACGAGTCCCGATCAACATACATTTTGATTTTTATGGATTCAATGACATGTTTTTTTTTTGTTTTTTTTTTAATTTATACTACCGTCTCCGTGGCATAGTGGTTAGGGCGTTCGCCTACGGAGCGGGAGGTCGAAGGTTCGAGTCCTACACAGGGCGAGTTCTGATATGGCCGGTTGCCTACCCAGCAGCTAGTTAAATCAGCTAGTTTGCCAAGCGCCCGGCAAATAGGATAGGAATCGGGAGTAAAGATGTTCATCAGTGAAGGTGTCTCATAAGTCAAAACTGGCTGGCCCTAAATCGCTAGGGGTGACACTATAATAAACAAACACACACACACACTATACTATTAAGTTTGAATTGCAGTTCAGTTTGTATATCGGATGTATCAATTCCAGATTCATGTAAAGTGGAATCATCAGCATATATTTTTACTAGGGCATACAAATGCGATGTCGTTTATATATAACAAAAATAGTAACGGCCCAAGTATTGACCCCTGTGGAACACCAGATTTGATCTATAGCATTTCAGATTGTATGTTCTCAATTTTAACAATTTGTTTTCGGTCAGTTAAATAGGAATTGAAAAGTTTAATTGAACGTTGTGAAAAGTGATACAGTTTTAATTTTCAAGGGCCTTTCGTAGGTCTAAAAATACCGAATCAATCATAATGAAGTCATGATTATTTCAAATGCGCTGAATGTTCCCTGAAGATTGCTTTCAGATAGGATACACAGTATAAATGATTATTTGACATCGAAATGTTTAAGTATAAGATAACTTCTAAGATAAATGTAGTGTATATTACTTAAGAATAACTACACTCGTCTGACACAATATAATTTTCATTCATAACCGCAATTAATTTCTTACATTGTTAAATTTGCCTAGTATATTTATATAACAATTATGTTAACGTAAATTATTTAGGTTACTTATGTATCACTGGTGAAAACATGGGGCGGTAAGCTCGGTTTATTCACGGTACAAGTATTAATAAATATTGAATTAATCTCAAATTAATTTTGGGGTCCGAGAAGTTTTCTTATGGTGTCCGATAAATATGGGTCCGAGAAGTCTCCTTACATAGATGGGGCTCGAAAAATATGGGGTCCGAGAAGTCACGTAACCGATCATCTTGGCCCTGTTGTATTATGTTTAGGGTAAACATGATTTCTCAATTTTAATTTCAACGCCGATATTCTGTTTTAAAGACATTTCTTGTTTAAATATGCCATTAAACGTCTTAACTTGACAAGTTAAAGCATCTGAACAAAAGAGCTCAAATTATAACATAAAAAAGACATCCTTTAAAAAAAGTTGCTCCCAACGGGGCTCGAATCTCAGACCTCCGGATCATAGTCTAAAGCGCTAATCTCTCTGCCATTCTGATATATTTAATTATCCGTGTATTTTTTTCTTTATGTAAGTGATTCACGTGTTTTCAACAATTTCAAGGAAAACAACAGAAACTCTCCAAATTATTCCGTCGTTTCGCGTTACAAACACTTTATAATTTTACCCATATTACCTGATGATTACTCATTAACAAAACGGTATTTACAGTATATGGCTATGTCAGTAGTGCTATTTGACTTATTTCGCTGTTTTTGGAGTCTGTGACAAAAAGTTTGAAAATTGTCAATTCGTTAATCTTGGCATGTCCCTTTAAATGCATAACCTAAAGAAGTTTGCCCTAATCAGAAACAAATATTATTTAAATAAAACGGTATTTGAAAATTTGCCTTCGTCGTGACTCGAAACAACGACAGCCGGGAAAAAAAAAAAACATTCGCTCAAACAACTCGAGCATTCTGACTTGAATTTTTAACGTATTTGTAAGGTCAACTCGTGTTTTATCTATTTCAAATAACTATTTTTAATAAACGACATTATATTTCCCTATGTCTTCGTCTGAAATTATTTTTGGCGTGTTTATATATAATGTATTTTACTTTTTGGGATCTATGAAATTATTTTTGGAAATTGTCAATTTGCCAATCTGTGGTTCCTTTGAACGGACTTGATACGGCGATGTACACGTACACACGTATGTGAGGGAATTCTGGACATGTAGTAAAATCATTTTAAGGATTTCTCATAATATTATGAGTTATTTAAGTTAGTCTTACCAAAGCAAACGCACAGCAACATCGCGGCCAGAGCCAGATAATGTATTTTGTCCATATTTTGTTTGCATATGGACGAATACTTTGACGAAAGCTCTTGGTTGGAATGCGCGTTTTCAAAGACAGGTGCCGGTTAGATTCAAACCTATCACCCAAATAAGTAAACATGGATATTTTTTCAAGTGTAATGTTATAGCCAAAATCACGAATTGTTAGCATTAATCGAAGAGTAAGTTCCATGCTAAGAAACGAAAATAACACATCTGATATATACAAACATGGTCAATTACATGTATCAATATATATTTCTACAGCGGAATGAATTTTGAAATTTGTCAGACTATTTTCGGAGTACATTAATCATTTACAATTTAAATAAAAATACTACTGATAATGATAATCATAACCCACATAGCTTTTTGTTTACAAACAGAAAACACACAACTAAAACACGATAGCAAGAAATACTATCAAACAAGTACTCGGAAGTACGTCAATCCGGACAGTACTTAAATCCGGACACTTGAAACAAATGCGTTTGTCTGACCGGGACCGATAATTTTATGTTATCGATTGTCACACACCCCTGTCTCAGCAACGTATGTCAAGTTTAAAAGGAAGCGATATAATATTTATTTATTTACTTACCATTGTTGTTTTTTTTGTCTGTTAATTATAAACATTTGCGCGCGTGGGATTAAAATCAAAACAGTATCTCCGATAAATTAAGCTTTAGAGAGACAATTTTGCAAGTAAACACCAGGACAAAGTAAACAAAAGAAGAAACACAAGAAATCTCACAAACAAGGTGTATTTTAATGTTGAGTGTTATTTTTGTATTTTAAATTATACATTTTTTTAAATGTCATGATTTAGGTACTCTTCATTCGTATTTCGATACGCGTTACGGGCCTTTTTTAAACACTATTCAGTTACTTTAAGAAAGCAGTTTCTGCTCAGATTTTTACCAAAACTTTAGATTAAACCCTACTTATTATGTTTAACATTTTATTTTAATTTGATGCAATTATCCAGAGAAATCGCCCAAAAACCAGCAAAAGTGTCCGGATGTACGTACTTCGCCAGTAATCCTTATTAAATTGTGAGTAGTATACGTAAAACATTAATAATAATAATTATTATTATTATATTATTATTATTATTATTATCATCATCATCATCATCGTCAGTTGTTTGTTTTGTTAGTTTGTTGTTGTCGCTGGGGTCTGGGGTATATAGTTCTTATATTTAAAGGCGGGAAATCAAACGAAGCAAACAACTATAGAGGTATAACCTTAAATAACATTTTAGCAAAGATATACTCACAACTACTACTTAATCGTCTAACAAATTGGACAAATAAACACGAAAAAATCATTAACTGTCAGTTTGGTTTTCAAAAAGGAAAAAGTACGACAGACTGCATATTTATTCTCCACGCAATAATATCAAAAATAATTAATTCAGGACAAAAAAATATACACTGTTTTTATTGATTATCAACAATGCTATGATAAAATCAATCACACACTGCTTTGGCAAAAATTAATGTCAGAAAATGTAAGTTCAAAAATGATAAATGCCCTAAAGGCTATGTACAGTGTCGTTAAATCCGCAATTAAATTTAATCACAACTTGTCTGACCCTATCCTTATACTCCAAGGTGTGAAACAGGGTGACTCTAGTTCATCATTGCTGTTCATGATGTTAGTAAATGACATATTGAACCACATAAACACAGACATAGATGACTTATTCACTATTAACGAACTAAAGTTATTTCTAATACTATATGCTGACGACCAGATTCTTTTTGCAACCTCCCCAACAGCACTACAAACCATGCTTACGGACATAGAGACATACTGTAACACGTGGAAATTGAAAATTAATACAGCCAAAACAAAAGTTTTAATTTTTGAAAAAGGAACACGCTACACGAATGTTGATATCTTCCTATACGGTGAAAAACTGGAAGTAGTCACTTCTTTCAAATATCTGGGAGTATACTTCTTTAAAAATGGTAATTTCAATAGAACACAAAAATGTATAGCAGACCACGCCTCGAAATCAATGCACCGACTATTCTCAGTGTTCAATAATTACGAGTTTAGCACAAAAAGCAAACTAAAACTTTTCGATATCCTTGTTGCGTCCGTATTAAATTACTCATCCGAAATATGGGGAACTGCGCGGGCAAACGATATAGAAGCCGTGCATACAAAATTTTTAAGAAAAATACTATGCGTCAATAAGTCAACAAATCTTAGCGCGTTATATGGAGAATTAGGATGAATGCCATTCAAAGAAATACAGAAAATAAGTATTATTAAATATTGGTTTAAACTGATTTCGTCAAATGAAAACAGCGTTATTAAAATCATATATAACATGCTAAAAAACGATGCGAATAACGGTCATACATACAACAATCAAAACAGGGCTTGTCACGTGAAAACCATTCTCGAAAACATTGGCATGTCTGACCTATGGATTAACCAAAACATAACCGAAGCGCAGTTAATACAATGCAAACAAAGAATACTAGACAGTTATACACAAACCTGGCATAGCGAGGTAAACAATTCTCCACGCCTATCTTCTTATTGCTTATTTGAACAAAACTTAACACTAGAAACGTATTTAGACAATGTAAATGAAACAAAATATAAAATCGCCTTAAGTAGGTTCTGGTTATCATCACATAATCTAGAAATAGAAAGAGGACGATATCATAATATTGACAGAGAAAATCGTAAGTGTAAATTTTGCAGCATGAACGCAATAGAAAATGAGTATCATTTCTTGTTAGTCTGTCCAATATATACACACATTAGAAAAAAAACTCCTAAAACTACATTTTTGCAGGTGGCCAACAATTTCAAAGTTTAAAAGATTAATGTCCATCGAAAATAAAAATGAAATAATAAGTGTAGCGAAGTTCATTTATGAAGCAACTAATTTAAGACGCCAATTAGAACGTAATTAACACATCGTTTACCAGTAAAATTTTAAGTATCCTAGTCATAAACTACGGAACTACTGATTTTTATTTAACGCAAACATGTTTGATTTTTTAATCATTAAATACTTCCTCCTATTAGTATTTAAATAATATATGAGCAATGATGTTTGTTTCTCTCCAATTATAGATTTATTCTCTTTACTTCTTGTCAATAAAAATATAATTGTGTTTAACCATTTTATTAGACAATTATAAATTCCATTTCTGCCATTACTTGTAAATATTTATACTTATTCATATTATGTAGGCTATGAGCTTGTATAAGCTTTATTGCTGAATAAATGTTGTTGTTGTTGTTTAATACCAGCAATGTTTTCTGAAAAGTATTTGATGTGGTCTTGTGCTTTGTGTTGTGGAAACAGAATTAATACCCTGACAAAACCCTAACTTTCCGATTTGGTGACCGCCGACCAAACTCACATGATCCCCGCGGTGAGAAACGAGTGCGCCAATTACTGACAGCTTTTGCGAAATCACTGCGCCAATCACTGACAGCCTTTTGCGAAATCACTCGCCCAGACACAGGACCCTATACTAAGACGGTTAACCAGCTAGCGATGTTTTGCTTTTTCACTACATAAGTGTTCGTGAATGCGGCAATAGTGAGATGATTATCACACTTGGCCTTCTTGACTTGCTACAGGTTAACATTTGGTCTTGTCACACAATGAGTACACATTGGTATACATAATAATTAGTTTTTTACCTATAAACAAAGTATCTAGATTAGAGCCCAAACATTAACGCTATAACATCTATCTTTTTAGCACGTCTTCGTAACGTTTAGGAACATCTTTGTAGTGCAGACGTTAAGAAGCAAAAGTCTAGCTCATTGCGGTTTCAGCTAGCTGTATCTACGCTCCAGATGCCGTTGGTCAAGATGCTTCGCATGTGTGTAGCCGTCGTCGTCCTCGTCGTGGTCTGCGCGCTGCCGCAGCCGAAACTTCACCATCTTAAAACTGGAGGCTTCGAAGTCTCCGTTGAAGGTTGGGTAGTGCAATGTTCACAGTAAAATTTAATTTGACAATAATGTATGTCATACACTACACTATGAATATAAGTAACACCTTGCGACAAAAGCAGTACTTTTAAATTTGGATATGATATATATTTAGCATTATTAGTTTTGTTATTGTAATTTTTGTATTTTCAGTACGACATTTGTCATGTGCCAACGATTTTTTAATAATATATAAAACAGTACATGTATATGATTTACGTGATCGTAGCATAACGTATTTCAAGTATGCTATCGTTTCCACAGATATTCCCGGTCTGCAATGGGAGCGCATCCAATACTTGATTAATGGGAAGTCGCTCACGGAGAAACTGCATCGGTCTGGTAAGTGTTTTCGCCTTACGATGACTGGCACAGGGACATCTTGAAATATACAGTTAAGCCTTATTTTGGTTGTTTTTAAATTCACTTCAGTCTATAATCTATCTATGCCCATTATATACGATATAATTATGTTCTAGTTCGGGAATAAATAAATGAAACTTTAGTTTGGTAGTCGGGGGTCACGTTTGGCATTACCCAAAACATGTAATGAGCATACTGTAATGCCAGTAGTTTTACACAATGTTCTAGTCGGTGCATAACACCATTACCTTTAGTATTTGACGTGACTCACCCTTACCAGTACCCCCCCAATCCAAAGAACGTTACCCATATGTTAAAAAGCTAACTGCATACTTACCGAACTGTTCAACTGAATTCAATTATTTCAGAAAATAGGATTTATTTCAGTGGACGGCAAGTGGAAGCACCATAAAAATGAGCTTGACGTCACATCCAGTCGCAAGGTCAAGTACACGCTGGTTGGGACCCAGAATGGAGAGAGGCTCATGACGATTGGCACCATGAAATCAGGTGTGGTCAATTTAAATAAATATGAAATGTACACAAGTACAAATTAATTCGGGGGTCATACAAATCATCACTGTCACATGAACATGCAGCTGAGAAACTCTCAAATGTACAATTGTGTGAGTTGATATTGAGTTTTAATTACAAGGGACCCGTCTTATTAAACATCTTAGGGCATATTTACATTACGATACAATTTTCGAAGAAGCATAAATGCTAAGCACCAACATCTATGATTACTTTATTTCAGTAAGTCAATTCATTTCCTTGGTATCTTTCGCATGTCCTTTATTTCAGGAACATACGGGTAATAAATGTCTATTTTTGAAACTACAAAATTCAGTAGTAACTTAAACTTGTCGTAAGATCTTTGATAAGACAGGGCCAAGAATATTGACTGTTCAGGTAGTAGAGTCAGGAGACACGACGCTCAATACAATTTCACATCATGGAACTTATAGCACTGATGGTTACAACAATCACTGTCCCCTTTCAGAGGAGACGGAATTAGCTGTGGCCCCGCTGGACCACCCGCGCCTCCAGTCTGGTACCCTCGTGTTCCGGGACGACTTCAACGGTCCCGTGAGCAACGCCAACTGGGACTACGAGGTTTCCATGTACGGAGGATACGTAAGTGTTGCTAAGATACTCTTGTTGACGTCATTGTTATTGTTATTATTATTATTATTATTATTATTATTATTATTATTATTATTATTAGTAGTAGTAGTAGTAGTAGTAGTAGTAGTAGTAGTAGTAGTCGTAGTAGTAGTAGTAGTAGTAGTAGTAGTAGTAGTAGTAGTAGTAGTGGTAGTAGTAGTAGCAGCAGCAGCAATAGCAGGAGCAGTACCACTAGCTGCAGTAGTATGTAGAAGTGGTAGTAGTAGTGGTAGTAGTAGTAGTAGTAGTAGTATTTGTAGTAGTAGTAGTAGTAGTAATAGTAGTAGTAGTAGTAGTAGTAATAGTAGTAGTAGTAGCAGTAGCAGCATCAGTAGTAGTAGTAGTAAAAATAGTAGTAATAGTAGTAGTAGTATAAGAAGTAGTGAGGCTTATTTTAGATAATTCAAAGGCCATAACTCCGCAGTTTCTGTGGCGATTTGTCTGATTATCAAACTTGACTAAGATATTATGCCATAAAGATTTTCATTAAGTTTGGTAAAGATCGAACTAAAAGTGTTGGACTAAGAGAGCGTAAACGAACCGACAATAGCAAAGTGAAACCAAGTTACTCCGCCATCTTTGATATGGGGCATAATAATAATACATGCGTTATTATAAATACCATCATCAGCGACAACCCAATCCATTCCAGAACTGGGAGATTCAGGTGTACACCAATGACCCTGTGAACGTTTTCACCAGGAACGGACACCTGTTCTTGAAACCGGTACCTGCTACGTATTGTATTCCTCTCTTTTTTATTCTGACCTTCATTGGCGTTATTTCATAGCATTATGTTCATGCAAGGTATACATTTCCAACAGAAAAAAAATGAAGAAGAAATATTACAACTTTCTATAATTGCTGTGGATCAAGTACGTCGATCCATTCTCCGTTAATTTAAGTCATTTTATGCGTATCAGACTAATAATGGATAAGTGTGTTTTGTACATACATGATAATAGTGAGTGTACATGTTACTTCAGAAATCAATCAATTATCTACCTTTATTTTTGTCAAAATTAACCAACATCGTAGGCACATACATTTAACCTTTAACTGTTGCTTATATATGTTGAGAGCTGTCACGAATCTGCAATAATACCACCGTGTTTATATCAGAGTGTTTATTTCTTTTCACAGACACTCACTTCCGACAAGTTCGGCGAAGGCTTCCTGCATACCGGGACTATGGACGTCGCTAGTACGTTTTAACGAATTTCAATGTGTTTTGTATCGAAATTCAAATACGCATATTTGCGTTTTGGATTTCATATAGGCATTTTGACGTTTTTACGATAATAGTTTATATTTCGTTGGAAACAATGAAATACTATGGTTTGCTTATGCACTGATAATATATATACATTGTTTAAAAGAATTATATTCCTATCTCGTTTGCAGAAATATGGGGTTACTGTACAAATGCTGACCGTTGGGGGTGTATACGTCACGGTCGGTATGGTCTCCTGCCGCCAGTGATGTCCGGTAAACTCAGGAGCAAGAAGACAATCCGGTTTGGTCGTGTCAACGTGCGCGCACGTGTTCCACAGGGCGACTGGATTTGGCCAGGTAAGATCTACCGGCGTGTGGTGGTCAACGAATTTTATATTAACCTAACAAAAAAGTGTCGTTGTAACTTGATGCAAGCATGTGTTTCAGACAAAAAAAAAGTGTCTTATTTTTTGTTCAGTGTAATAACAATGACCGTATTCCCCTCAATTTCTATAGGACGTTCCACACATATATGGACGTCTCCATTTTTAATGCAAAGTATGCAAGTATAGGAGATGACTATAAAATATCTTGTTCCATTTTAGCGATCTGGATGTTGCCACGTACCTCACACTATGGTGAATGGCCGGCTTCCGGTGAAATCGATCTCATGGAAAGCCGAGGTATGATAAGAACATATTTTTGAAGAACAACGTAATGAAGTATTTTGGTAACATACAATTGTACATTTTCAATTTTACTTTTAGGCAACAGCATTGCGCGCGCACCTGACGGAAATGACCATGGCCGAAATGAGATTGGTTCAACTCTGCACTGGGGACCTAACGCGGCTCAAAACAGATTTTTACTCACCCACGGTGAAAGGTAAAGCGCACGGAATATATTGCAATAAAGTACTTTGTATTTGTAAATTCTTGTTAAAGCATACAGAATGAAAATAATTACATTTATTAAATAATTCTAATGCATGACCGTTTTTTTTGTAAATTAAGGAAGGTGTCATCGATATTAACAGTAACATAAAGTGTAGTTAAATCTTGTTCAGTTGTTTGTCTTACTTAGTTATAAGTGACAGTATTGTACAGCTCTAATGACAGTATGAAATATTTTTTTCTATTTGACACGTGTCTTCTTCACTTGTTTCAGAGATGACAGTTCTTTCTCTTCTTCCTTCCACGTGTATTCACTTGACTGGACAGTCGACTACATTATGTGAGTACTCAGTAGCCATCTCTAAGTTTCGTAACATTTGATGGTTTCTCCTTCTGGTTAAGGTTTAAGTCAGTTTAAGAATACTTGCATTTGAAATTTGAAAACATATTAAATACATATGGCTGCGAGGGAAAGCTTAAAATTGCCATACTTTTCACAGTGCTGTGACAACTCTTGTGCCAAGTTTCTCAAGCATTTGAAGGGCCACTTGTAAATAAATGTGTTTGTCAAATATTGTTTGAAGTTATTCTAGAATATGCAATAAACCCTCAAATGTGTATGTCTAATTTACACAAGACAAGGCAAGACAAGACAAGAGTTTTATTCAAGATTAGTACAAAGTACATGATACAGAAAAAACGAACACATATACATTCTATACGCGGTCAATGCATTCGGAATTTGTTCTAAAAATTGTGAAATATATGCAAATTCAAAACGAAACGAATTAATTGCAGTATAACATAACATAAGTTGCAAACGTATGGAGAGTGATGTACATGTATATTATACATGAATAGATTGTCTAATTTCTAAGGCATATTTAATATATTTGGCAACACTTTTAACAACATCAGAGTTAACTGATCCCATTAATGAATTGAACTTATACACAGATGGTCTATCGTAAAATCGTTTATCAAGAAATCGTCGCCTTTCTGTTGAGTAACATGGACAAATGCATATAAAATGGTACACATCTTCTAAATCACGCCTTCCACAGTAGAGACAGTACCTTTCATTTCTTGGTATATTATTTGATCCATAGCGGCCTGTATGAATTCTTAACGAATGAGCACAAATTCTAAAACGTGTAAAAAATTTCCTGAGACTAGCAGGCAATATATCAAGATAACATTCGTACACAAAATCATTTTTGTAATAAACGTAATCCAACAGAACTGAACTACGTTGTAATGAACAATGCCATTCTTGGATAAACGTTGTTTGAAAATTAATGGAAAAGAACCATGGATACTTTCGGGATACAAAAATACATCCGAAAAACCAAAATCATCTAAAAGTTTCTTCACAGAGGACACCCAGTTCGAGTGGCCTAATTTACAATCGTCTAAACCTCGACGATACAATGATGAAATAATAACACTATCACGTTGCAATACCTTACACCAGTAAGAAATGATGCGTGTATATCTTGATATATATAAGGGATAACGTCCAAGTTCGCCGTATACACCAATGGATGATGTAGACTTTCTTACATTCAAAATAGATTTGCAAAATTTTAAATGTACCCGTTCAATATCTTTAGACTTCGTAAAACCCCAAACTTCTGATGCATAATTAAGTGTTGATCCTACCAAAGCATCAAATAATTCACAGTAACTTTTTGGAGTAAGTGGCACCTTCTTAAAATTGAATAATAAAGTATTTAGAGCTTTCAGAGATTTACCAATGATGAACTCATTATTTGCAGAGAAATTGCCATTATATTAAAAAACACAACCAAGATAATTAAAGTTATCTACTATTTGTATTGGTTCATTTTTATATAACCACTGTTCATCATCTTTTAAAGCACCACGTTTTCTGAACACCATAATTTTAGTTTTGGAACTATTAACTTCTAAACTCCAGGTATTACAATAATCCGCTAATTTATCCATGTGAGTCTGTAATTCTTCGGGGGACTTACCCAAAATTACCATATCGTCTGCGAACAATAATACTAGTAAAACAATATCATACAATTCAATTCCAGCACTTACATTACTTTGTAAAAACATTTCTAAATCGTCTAAAAAAAGGGAGACTAGCAAGGGGGAGATAACTTCGCCTTGCCTTAAACCCACAGAATATTCGAAAAATTCAGAAAAACTAGTACAATGTTTAACGCAGGATTTCACATGCATATACATATTCTTTCGAATTCGTAATACTCTACCACGTAAATCAGCATTAAACAGTTTAAACCAAAGTGCATTTCTATAAATACTGTCAAAGCATTTCTTGAGATCTATAAATGCCACATACAACCTTTTATTAGTATTCAAATAATGTTGAACAACAGATAATAATGAAAATATAGCATCCGTAGTGGACACGCCTTTGCGGAAGCCGAATTGTGCATCACTAATAAGGTTGCATTTTTCACAGAAAGACACAATTCTGTCGTTTAACACAGTGGTAAATAATTTAGAAAAACAACTTAATAATGTTATACCTCTGTAATTAGCGACAGAGCTGCGATCACCTTTTTTAAACAATGGTATAATAATCCCCTCCGCCCATGTGTCTGGAAAAACACCCGAAGCTAAAATAGCGTTGAAAATGTTACAAATATACGTAATATATATATATATATTACACAAATGACTTCATTCTAATGTTAACGGCTGTTAACTTAAGATTT
This sequence comes from Congeria kusceri, assembly GCA_027627225.1. Taxonomy (NCBI): domain Eukaryota; kingdom Metazoa; phylum Mollusca; class Bivalvia; order Myida; family Dreissenidae; genus Congeria; species Congeria kusceri. The sequence continues at coordinate 33,279,236 of CM051036.1, forward strand.
TTAGCATCTCACCCATGTTCGAGAAAATATTCTTGTTTAGTTGGTCATTTCTATGAGAAAGCGCCGTTCCAGTGTCTCTGTTGACAACCACGAAGTCATGCGTGTCGATATCGGAAGCGGCGGATTCTGGCAGAAGGGCGGATTTCAGGGCCATAACCCATGGGCCGGCGGAACCAAAGCCGCTCCATTCGACCAGGCTGTATGTTTATATGTACACGTTTGAGTTTTTAAATTATCGGTAACAAATGTATTACAAAAGCTGTAAAAACAATGAAATAATCACATAGGGGATGATAATGGCAGAACAAATGTTCGGATGTCCAAAATAAACTTGAGTAAATAACTAACACAAATTTAAGGTGTACTGGTACAATGTAAACCTTATCATCGAACTCGTACATGGAAAACGAACACTGTGAAATAATTATGAATGTCATTAAGAAACGTTTAAAGTCATACATACCGTACCATGTTATTCGAACGTCGCTTTTGACGTTACGTGTATTTCAGTTCTTACGACTCCTGAACGTCGCTATTGACGTGACGTGTATTTCAGTTCTAACGAATCCTGAGCGTCGCCACTGACATTGAGTATATTTCAGTTCTATCTGATCCTGATAGTCTATATTGACGTTACGTGTATGTCAGTTCTACCAACTCCTGAACGCCGCTGTTGACGTTACATGTATTTCAGTTCTGCTCTTTCCTGAACGTCACATTTTACGCTACGTGTATTTCAGTTCTACATGACCCTGAATGTCGCTATTGATTTTACCTGTATTTACGTCCCACCTGATCACGAACGTTTCTATTGACGTTACGTGCATTTCAATTTTACCTCACCATGAACGTCGCTATTGAGGTTACGTGTATTTCAGTTCTACCTGATCCTGAACGTCGCCATTGGAGGCACCAACGGTTTCTTCCCCGACGACTGGACGTACAACAGCCGGAAACCATGGAGAAACAACTCCCCCACCGAGAACGCGGATTTCTGGAACCTCAAGAACGAGTGGCTGCCGTCTTGGCAAGGGGACAACGTCGCCATGGAGGTCGACTACGTGGAAATGTTCCAGTATTAGACAGTGTGCTTTTGTGTGCTTGCTTTCGCATGTATTGTGCCACCAAAACACACTCCGTTCAAGATGTAATGAATTGTATTCAAACGTATACGTGCATGTAAAATAATAATAATAAATAAATGAATAGTATTCGCATTCGTAAAGATTTTTGTTCGTCCTTACGGTTGCCATTAGAGCCATGGTTATAGCAAACTGACATGCTTGTTCGCAAATACAATGCATAATTATGCTCACTTGAACCATACCGTAGATATTGAGGAAACCTGTACAGGTTTGTTTTATATAACTTGATTTAACTAAGTTTCGAAATTAAGGATGGACACGAGACAAACAATTTTTTTTACGAAGGAAGAAAACATACCAGAAGGTTCAGGAAAGGTCTATATCATTCTGATATATACAATCACATTTTTGGGTCAGTGAGAGTGGACAAATACCAACCTGTCAAAATTATTTTGCAATACAACGATAGTTCAATTGCGCGACAGTTGAGTGTCGACATATTATTCAGATTATTCAAAAATGTTTACCTACTGTTTTGGATTCTCTCTAATGTTGCAATGAACAGTTATACAGATTGCGAGGTTTCTTTCAATCAAAGAAGGCGACATTGTCTTGCAAGAGCGTTTTTTGACTACCACAACCTTACATAAATGCAATATTTGCAATAAACAGCATTTGACACTCCAAAGAAAATCACTTACGGCAACAGGATTTGGAAGCGCTATTCCTAGGAAACTACTTTTTTTCTTTGCAGACAAATAATCAGTAAATCAAATCTTTACAACAGGATATTTTAAGTTAAATGTCTAAATAAATTGCATATTTATGCTATTCGAAATAATAATCTAGGCTATGTTTTGAATAAAGAATTTAAAAAAATGGTTGATACAGTAAACGAAAACGGAAGTTGCTGATCAGCACGCACGACGGTGATCAGTTAGTTGCTTTCTCAAATAACCCTCTGAAATTAGGATATAAAGGCCTTTTTATGGTCAGATTTGAGGAAAACTTATCTAAGGTAAGTGCAAAAACATTGTTTCAAGTTTACCGTGAGTAAATTGGTCTCCAGAAATGTAGCATATGATTTAAATATATGATTTAACACGCAAGATTGCAAAATTGACCACTAATCGACGGGTTTGTTTGAGCTACTGTTATCTGTTTGTGAAATTTCATTTTATGTTATATTTGTAATATGTGGGAATGGATTATTATAATATACATTTGGTGTTAAAATATCAAATAAAAATACACGAGTATATATAGCACGGTTTATTCTTTTTTTTGTATAGAAAAAGAAATGTGTTTAAGATATTTTAAGAGTATTTACTAGATAGTTAATATGACAATACATAGTAATTCAGTAAAGACAGAAAGAAAAAAAGTTATTAAAACTTAAAACATACATAGAAATTCATACAAATTAAAGCAAATATTAAACAATAAGTGCAATGGTAGGGATCAAAAAAATAAAAGTGGTTATTAATGATTTTCAAATAAAGTAAATATATCGAAGACATCATGACGTCTGTGTCATAATACGCCATTTTTATTTCATAGCTGGCGCTTGATGGAATACTGTAGTGTTGTCACAGTTTTGTAGATCGAACACTAGTGTCAGTTATTCTTTAATATTTCTTAAGCCATTTCAATTACGGGATGATTCCAAACTCAATCTCATTAAAATCAAATCCTAATATTGTTAGGATCTGAAGACATCGTTTAACAGGTCACGTTCAAATGACCTTCCGAACAATAACAAATCAGTCCTCTATATATGAAACACAAGTTATAATTGATCATTTTTTCCGTTGCTCTCTGGTACTCACAAGATCTTGTTATCGTACTTTGTACGAGGGCCGTTCTTAAAGTTTGTGAACAAAGCTGAAATTAATGTATTGTGTAAACTCTATACATTGCACTTTAAACAATGTGTTATCTTAGAAACATTTTTTAATTTATACGGTAAGTTAGTTTTCAGACATTGAAGTGTGTGCTTGATTGTACATGCAATTTATTGGTGACACTGACAATTCATTGAAAAAAAAGCACTTAGCCCATGAACTTTGAAAAAAAACACCATGTGCTCTCTTTTACAATGAACCAGAAAACAGAACAGTCTGGTAATATTTCAATATTCATATCGTTCTAGGCAATGCTAAAAAGTTGTAACTGAGTGCTCATTCCAAAGTTTGCACACGAAAAGGTATAAACGTGAAATAAGTTCTCAAACAAAATCTCTAAATTAGAACGCTTACGACGATTACTATTACTACAACACAATACTTTACTAAACTAAAGTTTCATCAGACTGGTCAAGGTCACTGACATGAGGCCGGACATCATCAGTGCGGGAGTGGACACCCTAGGACCTGAAAATATACACGTTTAGGTATAATTAAAGAGCAAACGTTATGCTAGATGATGCATTTTATTTAGAATTTACATTGTACAGTGAAATAAGAAAACAATATCTTAACAATTATTACTAAATATTACTGTAATTATAAATTTCGGACCAAATGCACCCAAATTTATTGAACTTCTCCCATCAAATAACACAAAAATAAATGTTCAAAAAGCACTTGATATGAGAAATATGTATCATACATCATAATATGATAAAGTCTTACATAACTCACGGGTTAATTATATATATAATTCAAACGCTTTATAATTTTAACCATTTGAAGGCATTAATTTATTATTTATAAACGACACAATATTTCCCACGATGGTTATTTTGCTTCTTTCTATATATTGTACTTTTTTGCATCTGTGACAATTTTTTTGAAAATTGTAAATTTGCCAATCTGTGAAAAGTTCCCTTTAAAATGATGAGACCACATGGTCTGTATCCTGATAAAGCTGGCTCCGAAGATAATGCTCTTTTTTTTTTATAGAAACGTACGTATGCTACTAAACCAAGCAAGACTGCACTTTCATTGTCGATGATTGTTTAAACAAGTTAGATATAAAAAACAATGCTTACATATATTTTTTAATGATTAAAAAATACCGTTTCCGCTGATTTGGGTGATGTTTGGTGGTCATTTCTCTATTTATACGTTTAGCTGACGAATATTTTCTAAAGTTAGGGTACCTGTAGATAGATAATGAATCGCTTAATTTATCTTTATTGCAACAAGAATGCATGGGGAAAGGCAAAATAGACAATTATACATAAACTGACGTACCTCCCTGTCTGCTTCTCCACTGAAGCCTGCATTATATCTTCTGAGCATGCATTATCTTCTGAGCCAGCATTATCAGGATACCGACCGTGAGACCAATAAACCCGTTTTAAATAAAGTAATGATATGCGAAAAAATTACTAATGATACATATAGAACATCAGGGCACGTATATTTGGTACATTGTACATTGTAAAAAAACTTAAATGCTAAAGAACTCCATTTATGCACAATAAATGTATTATTTTTATAAGAGTTAGCATGTTAAACATCACATTATTGCATTATTGAAATGGATTGTTTTATAAAGTGAAAACGTAATAGTCGCCACTAATTGCATTAGATATAATTATAGTGGTTAATACAAAGTGAAACTGTAAAAGACAGATGTCAGTGTGTTCCTATTTAAGTATAAAATTTACTAAGCAAAAGTGCAAGTATTACAAGTATGTGCAATTTTCATAGCATTATATGTAGTGCTTAAAGGTTATGTTTACGAAGTGAAAGGCAGTCAATAATATACCAGTGCTTGTACATGTATACACTATGACGTAACGCACAATACTGGGTACTTTTGTGTAACGTCAAATAACGTCGACATCAGGCACATCGCATTTACTTATTTCGTACGCAAAATAAAGAGAACTAGACATGTGTCCGTAGGACACAGAGATGCCCCCACATTCCGCTGGTTGTCACAAAACTCTGCTAATGTCGGAAAAAATACACAGGTGCACAAATTCACTTGCTGATGAATATGTTGATAAAGTTTCTTCAGCCTAGCAGTTATACTTTTTGAGTTATGCGTGACACAAGTCCAAAAATATCATTTTTTGCTAAAAAATGAGGCATAACTTCGCCGATGTCAGAAAAAACTGCACCAAAATACCCAGGTGCACAAGTTCACATACTAATTAATATGTTGATAAATCATCAATCTAGCAATAATTCTTTATGAGTAACACGCGACACAAGTCCCAAAATGTCATTTTTTGCTTAAAAAGGGGCCATAACTCCCCTGATGTCTGCAAAAAACTGCACCAAAATACGCAGGTGCACAAGTTCACATGCTGATTAATATGTTTATTAAGTTTCAACACTCTAGCCTTAATACGTTTTGTGTTACACGCGACACAAGTCCAAAAATGTCATTAAAAGTATATTATATAACTGTTAACTGTTAATTGTAATTCAAATTGTTTACCTTGGATCTTCTTAGGGTCGAATCTATTGCATAATTACTCATTCTTGTTCTTAAATGTTGTTTATTTCAGACAGGTCACATAATTAATAGTGCTGATCATTTAAATACTACAGACCAGACACTAGCATCACATGTTTAGGCTAGAATTAGTTTTTCTGTATGCATTCGATTTTAACTCCATTGTTATTGTTCCAATATGAATACTTGCGGTTGGCATTTATTTGATAAAATCAACATAGTTTAATTAAGTATTCATATAAATTTCTAATGTCTATCAATTATTCATATTTCTTTGCACATTTCTGTCGAATGTTACCAGTTTAAATTGTTTTAATCCATAGATTTTTCCGTTTAAAGTTCAACACTTCCTGTTTTGCATGCAACGGCAGCCATCTTGATTTTTACTGTGCCCTTTGCTAGGCAACTAAAAGGCGGCTTAGTTTTAAAGTTTCTACAGCATTCTTTTCGTAGTAAATAGTTAAATATCACTATGAATTACTTATCTAGCAGTAGAAAACGTCCATTTGAGGTCATTATATTGTTATATGTCTTTGTATTTGTTAATTTCCCTCTGTGACTTCATAGTACTTATATTTAGAAACATTCCTTTTGAGCACCTGTTTAAAGGTACACTGAGTCTTGTGTCTGGCACAATTTGTATAGCTGCAGGCGCACTGTGTCGTGTGTGTTTGACACAGGGCACAGCGTGTCCTGTAGAAATGCATATATAGGGCAGATTTTCTTTGTTAAAAAACCCATTCCATCCATAGTAACAAAACTCTAGTCATTTTTAGTAACATCTCTGGTGCCAGCTTTAGAGAACCTATATATAGAAATTGTAAGTTAAACAGCAATACTCAGTATATAATTCGTAAGCATTATATGTATTGAATATTTGACATTGTAAAAACTAGTCAAGTTCCTTGCTGGAGGAATAAAACATATAGAACGTTCAGTTGAGTTGACTTTACATATATATATATAGTGTTTAAAGCCACTCTGCCACACAAAATAGAACTATATAACTATATCTACGCGTTTAAACGGAACACAACAATACCTCCGCTGATGTCAAAAAAAACTGCACCAAAATACCCAGGTGCACAAGTTCACATGCTGATTAATATGTTTATAAAGTTTCAACACTCTAGCATCAATACTTTTTGAGTTACACGCGACACAAGTCCAAAATGTCTCCTTTTTTTGCTAAAAAAGGGCCATACCTCCGCTGATGTCAGAAAAAAACTGCACCAAAATACCCAGGTGTACAAGTTCACATGCTGATTAATATGTTTATATAGTTTCATCACTCAAGCAGTAATATTTTTTGAGTTACGTGCGACACAAGTCCAAACATGTCATTTTTTGCTAAAAAAGGGCCATAACTCAGGTGATGCCAGAAACAAAATGCACCAAAATACCCAGGTGCACAAGTTCACATGCTGATTAATATGTTTATAAAGTTTCATCATTCTAGCAGTAATTAATTTTATCTAGCTTTTTTATTTGCGCACGACACAAGTCCAAAAATGTCATTTTGTTTCTAAAAAAAGGGACATAACTCCGCAAATCTATATGCCCCCCTCGACAGTGGGTGCATAAAAACTTACATTAAGTTTTTCACATTTATTTTAGAAATGATTATTTTTTTTAATATGTCACAGTAGCAAATATTATATTTTGATTTTTCCTACATATTTAGTCTGGATCATAACAAAAACTAGCAATATTTCTTTAAATATTCACTACCAAAATAGTTTAGTTCATTGGCGTTGCAAATGTTAAAAATAGCAATATTAACAAAATACACGCCAATAGGGGATTATCTAATATACGACGATATTTAATAAATACAAACGAATATTGAATTTTATTGAAACATATAGTCTTTTACTAAGCATAATATTTATCTGAAAAATATATCGTGTACAGTTTATTTCCAATACTGACTTATGAAGTTTATGAGACGCCACAACAGTTTGTTTATTCTCTTAACCGTACGAAAAACGGAATCTTACTGCCGTATTCAGTCACACTCATATGATCGCTGGAGCGAACTGAATGATATTGTACCTAGATTTTAATTGAACTGAATTAATGTAAGATTAAGTTTTTTGCTATCAAATAATTGGATTAAAATGTGTTTCTTTTGAACATCAAGTGATATTTATTTATAAAAAAATTGCCTTTTAAGGGTGTGAACGCATTATTTCGTTAAAAGAAATCTCGATGTCCGTATGTCAACTTCCATTGTACGCATCATTCAGAGAAGCCTTAACAGCAACAGTAACTTAACATGTTAATGAGAACTTTGTGTGGATGTTTGAATAAAGAGAACTTTGTGTGGATGTTTAAATAATGAGAACTTTGTGTGGATGTTTGAATAATGAGAACTTTGTGTGGATGTTTGAATAATGAGAACTTTGTGCGGATGTTTGAATAATGAGAACTTTGTGTGGATGTTTGAATAATGAGAACTTTGTGTGGATGTTTGAATAATGAGAACTTTGTGTGGATGTTTGAATTATGAGAACTTTGTGCCGATACAGCCAATAATTCGCTATTATAACATGTAACATTGCTTATTAAAGACACATATCTCGTGACCTTATGCTTATCCAGTTATATAACGACACTTTGTTTCAATCCTTTAATTTATTATGGTACAAATACATTTGAATACAAATCAGAACATCTTGAACGGACTATGTATTTTTGTGTGGTACGCGCGAAAACAAACAAATCCAGCAAGCACACTGTCTAGTACTGGAACATCTCCACGTAGTCGACCTCCATGGCGACGTTGTCCCCTTGCCAAGACGGCAACCAATCGTTCTTGTGGTTCCAGAAATCAGCAGGCTCCGTGGGGGAGTTGTTGTTCCATGGTTTCCGGCTGTTGTACGTCCAGTTGTCGGGGAAGAAGCCGTTGGTGCCTCCGATGGCAACGTTCAGGATCAGGTAGAACTGAAATAACGTCAATAGCGACGTACAGGGTCTGGTAAAAATTAAATGCACGTAACGTCAACAGCCACGTTCAGTATCAGGTAAAACTGAAATGAACGCAACGTCACTAGAAACGTTAGTGGTCAGGTAGAACAGTTCAACTGAAATACTCGCTACGTCAATAACGACGTTTTGGATCATGTAGAACTGACATACACGTACAGTCAATAGCGAAGTTTATGATCAGGTAGAAATGAAGCACGTTACGTACAGAAAAAAAACTTTTAATACGTTTGTTCATGGACACATCACTAAGAACATACAAACTAAACCGTAGTCTTCATTTCAAATACAAAAAAACAACAACATTTACATGTATCAGCCAATGATATTCAAAGCTCGAATGCTAGATTCACTTTTTAAGTCCCATGTGACTTAATTACTGACTGAAAATGAAGTGTATACATACAGCCTGATCAAAAGGGGCGGCCTTGGTACCGCCGGCCCAGGGGTTGTTGCCGCCAAATCCGCCCTTCTGCCAGAAACCGCCACCTCCAATGTCGGTACGCATGACCTCGTTGCCGTCAACAGAGATACTGGAGAAAAGGTTTGTTTTCTTATCAAATGACCAATTTGGATTATATTAAACAAGCACACTTTCTGGAACCAGTGTTCATGGGGTTAGTCGTTCAAAATTGTACGGCCAATCCGACCAACAGCTATTAAAATTTGGATGAAGTTGTTTATGTATATAAAATTTTAAGCTGTGCGACTAAAAATAAATAAAAACAGTTTCAGTGAATAGTTATTTTCACATTTTTATTCAAATAATTAATTTATTGTCAATTTAAGTCAATAAGGAGAAAAACTGTAAGTAATCATTAGGATGGTTAAAGGAACAGCTCCCTTTAAATTATCTTAATGATAAACTGATGATAAAAAAAAAAAAAAAAAAGTTTAAAAAAAAACAAGGTGCTAGCACATCATTTAAACATTAACAAAGATATAATTTCAATATCGTACAACACTACAAATAGTTTGTATTAACTACATGGACATGCACAATGTAAACAAGCTTTAAAAGGTATGGTCGCCTTTAAAGTTTGCTTAAATTATTTGCATTAACTTAATACAACGTATATGAACTATATCCAAGTTATGACTCTGTACGACTTGTATCATTTTGACTTTATACAATCTTTATACCGCACTTTTGGCATCATCATACATTTATTTCGTTGCTAATAATTATTTATCATTTAGTACGGTAATGCCTCTTTAATAACACTTACATAATGTGGTCGACTGTCCAGTCAAGTGAATACACGTGACTTACATAATGTGGTCGACTGTCCAGTCAAGTGAATACACGTGGAAGGAAGAAGAGAAAGAACTGTCGTCTCTGAAATACGTGTAAAATATAAACAGATAAACATTATATATTAATGCAAGTAAATCAATTGCAAATAAGACTACACATAATGTATGAGTATACGTCGTGTTTTAAATATGGCATATATACTGCACGTGTTTTCCAACACTGTGGTCTACTAAATAAAGAATTTACAATAAGGCTAAAAAATTAATAAGTTGTTTCTCGGGCACTTTTTCCAAAAAATCAGGAGGGAGGGTGCATTTTTTTTTATTTTTTTTTTTCTCCTACTCTTTTCTATTGGCACTATGTAATGGCTTAATAAAACAAGTAAATAAGTACTGATTAAAGATAATTTTTCTCTGATTTTGCGGTAGTAGACGGCACTTTCCGCTTTTATGGTATTTTCTGTTTCAATGAAGTGTCTTCTAACCATAAATCCACTTAAGGCGGAAAGTGTCGTCCCGGATTAGCCTGTGCGGTTTTCCCACGACGCGCCACATATTTTATTTTGAAAACAAGGGTAAATTGTGTTTTACAACATTCATTTTTAATATGCCAAAAGCATATCTGTTAATTTACTTCAGCTTCTGACAGACCAGTGTGTAACTGAAAAGTATACGTTTTCTAAACCTCAGGCCCTTTTATACTGTTACCCCGGTGTTTAAGTTTTAATAACAACATAAGCATCCCTTTTTATAAAATTTTATAAATATAAATTTATTAATCACAAACGGTCATTTATACAAGCTGACGTAAAAAGACAATCAATTTAAATGTTCATAATTAACATAAGTGCCTTCAAATTGATATACCATCAGTATTAAAGTACTTATATTTATAGAATTTAACTTTTCGAATTTCATATTTTTTATAACTGTCAAAAATAGGAATTATGTTTGCAATAAATCACTTATAATTTTTGGAAAAGAAAATCAACACTTGTCAATGCAGCTGGCATTTTCGTTTATTTCCATAGGACTTATATTGACACAGATTTTCTTAAAAAAAATATGGAATGCTATTACAGAAGTAAAAGCATCTACGAAACAGAAGTTTAACTCAACAAATATACGATATTTATAAAGGTTTCCAATCGAATATGACTTTTTTTGCAAATTTTACACAGTATTTCACAATTTGTGTATATCCGATTTATATAACTAAATCAGACAAGAATAAATTTATTGGAAATACTGAAATCTCCACTGGGTTACTCTTCTTTAGCTAAGTTAAAATGCGGATTCGTTTAATTTTAAGCCGCTGTCATATACGTATACATCGCAATTTTAGTAATAGTTATTATGAACTTTTATGGTGTTTATTCGTCCGAAATCCGTTTCTTATTTACGAAAGGCATAGTTCAAAAGCACTTTGTACGAACGGAATATACTATAATGTACATGCTTGTTTACTCCAGAGTCATCAACAGTCATCGCAAACAGAAAATACACCATAGCAAGTTACCAAAATGTTAATAATTCACAGATTTTAATGCGTAGTTTTTGTATTTTGTTCGGTAACATGCCCATTAGAAACACTTTCTGCAAAGTTTGATTTTTATTAACATTTTGCTGGACTGCTCCTTTAAAACCCGGGCGCGATCGTCAAAAATAATTAATATTTTTTGGGGGCTTTTCCAGGGTAAGTACAATTCGTGGCGGACCATAAAAAAAAACGTTGCGGCGCTGCCTGAGAAACAAATCATTAATTTTTTTAGCCTAATAACGTCGTTGTGGTAAAGCTAACCCAAACAATTTCAATCTATATTCCATGTGTTTTACCTTTCACCGTGGGTGAGATAAAATTTGTTTTGTCCCGCGTCAGGTCCCCAGTGCAGAGTGGAACCAATCTCGTTTCGGCCATGGTCATTTCCGTCGGGTGCGCGCGCAACACTGTTGCCTAGAACAAAAATTGGAACATTGAGTACAATGTATATTGCCAGACTTCTCTAATACATTGTTCTCATGTGTGTGTATTGACGTGCCTATCGCGTCGTTTTACAAGCTTATTATGAATACACAGACCTCTGCTTTCCATCAGATCGATTTCACCGGAAGTCGGCCATCCGCCATAGTGCGAGTCACGTGGCAACATCCAGATGGCTGAAAATGGAACAATATATTGTTAAAACCGTCAGCATCTGAACTCGCGTGGCAAAAATAAACAATATGGAAATTAAAATAAATCTACCGAAAATGAAGTGAGTTTTATTGTCGTTAAATTTCGTGGATTAGTGAAAAATAACATCCGGTTTATAATAAAAACTAATTTTCGGTTTAGCGTTGTCGATCGGCTAATAAACAACGATTTGGATTTCAGACTTGTAGGAATAAAACCACGAGTGTGTTTCCCCGAGGTTTTTAATATTTGCATCAGAACGAAATATATCTCGAAATATTCCAAGGCATTTTGTTGGTGCAGATACACATGTGCTTTTATCTAGAAAGCATTCTTTAATTGGCAAGTTAACATTTGTTAACCGCAAGATTCCAGTAGATCTAACCTGGCCAAATCCAGTCGCCCTGTGGAACTCGAGCGCGCACGTTGACACGACCAAACCGGATTGTCTTCTTGCTCGTGAGTTTACCGGACATCACCGGCGGCAGGAGCCCGTCCCGACCGTGACGTACACACCCGTATCTGTCAGCATTTGTACAGTGACCCCAAAGTTCTGCAAACGTGGTAGAAATAGCTAGAGAATCCTTATAAACAAGGTTTGCACATGCTGATGATAAAAGCGCGAAAAAGCTGTCTTATTAACTGAATATGCTGCGTTGTCTTTAAATAGGAGGAGAATCGGAATATAACCAATGTTTGCACGTGATCGATGTATACACGAATATCAGGGCCCGTGTTCACCAACCCATTCTTAGACTTAAGAATAAAGACTAGACTAAGACTCAAGAAATAATACCTGTGTGTTTGCAAATATGCTTGTGCCAATGCCACGTATGTAATTAACAATCGTTTAAAATACAAATGCTATAATTAGAGTTAGTGAATGCCAAATAACGACCTTTTTGTAACAAACCAGCTTCAAGAATATTCTTTATTCTTAAGTCTTAAGTCCAAGACTGGTTTGGTGAAAAGGGGCCCTGGACTTCTTACAGAATGCGTTGCATTGTACTAAACACCGTTAAAGGCGTATCAAGTCTCAAACGAATACATTCATGTTTCGACAAAGAAACGTTGACGTTAACGTACGGGCGACGTCCATGGTTCCAGAATGCAGGTAACTTTCGCCGAACTTGTCGGACGTGAGTGTCTGTAACAAAATGCGCTCATGTTAGCACGATTGGATATTCAAAATACAAGTGAATAGTCAATTTCCAAAAAAAGTTATTTAGTTGCCTATGATATATCTAATGATCAAGATTACCACGCGTCAACATATTTAAAGGTTTACAACTGCTGGACAAAATAATTTAAATTCATGTAGATACTAAAATTATAATCGGCGTAAATAATACATACCACACAGTATGTACTACATGCATTTCATTGTTAGATGTTTTATTCATAAAATGTTTTTAATTTTATCCATAGAATCTCGCGAAAGTTCGGAGTACACAATTTTAAACGCATTCTCTGTTTGAAATTAAGACTTTCCGAGAAAACCATGCTATGAAATAACGCCAATGAAGGTCGGAGTAAAATAGAAAGGAATACAATAGGTAGCAGGTACCGGTTTCAAGAACAGGTGTCCATTCCTGGTGAAAACGTTCACTGGGTCATTGGTGTAGACCTGAATCTCCCAGTTCTGGAATGGAAAACACAATTGGGTTGTCGTTGATGATGGTAGTAATAACAATACATGGATTATTATGCCCCCATCAAACGTTCACAGGTTAGTAATAGGTTGCAGAAATAGTAGAGTAGGAGTAGTAGTAATAGTAGTAATAGTAGTAGTAGTAGTAGTAGTAGTAGTAGTAGTAGTAGTAGTAGTAGTAGTAGTAGTAGTAGTAGAAGTAGTAGTAGTAGTAGTAGTAGTAGTAGTAGTAGTAGTAGTAGTAGTAACAGTAGTATAAGTAGTAAAAGTAGTAGTGGTGGTGGTGGTAGTAGTAGTACAGGTAGTTGTAGTAGTAGTAGTAGTAGTAGTAGTAGTAGAAGTAGTAATAGTAGTAGTAGTAGTAGTAGTAGAGAAGTAGTAGTAGTAGTAGTAGTAGTAGTAGTAGTAGTAGTAGTAGTA